>BGNK01000828.1:0-30954 GCA_003297005.1 Symbiodinium sp. clade A Y106 | reverse complement strand
CGGACAACCTTTACGCTTCAGGAAAGGAGCCTGTTGCGAGCCTCTAGAGTTTGCACCCCTGGCCTGGTTAGCACAGCTACACTGCCTTCTGTGATCCGTGGCGGCTACAACAACAACAATGAATTATAGCTTAAAAACAGATATCCCAAAGCCTTCAAACCCCCACAAAGCCTCAAAAGCCTAAAGCCACAGAGCCAGCCTTAAAGTGCCCAGGAGTCCTTAGCAATGCAGCCCTTGGGCACACCCTGGGCCTTGGCGTGGGTTGTGGCCATCAGCCCCTGGACCAGGAGAGTAGTTTAGGGTGTTGGGATGTACGAGGTGCGAGGTTTGGGTGGTTAGAGGAGCTAGAAATTAGGAAAACTGGGACCAAGGGATACTATTTAACAGGGTTGGCACGGGGTCCCTCACCTGCTGAACCTCCCAAGCCTGGTTCATATATAAGGTAACTCAATGCAAGGGATCAAGCACCAAGATTCCAAGTAGAGTACAAGCCTGGAACACCGGTCGCCTCGAGGCCCAATCTCCGATGTAAAACCCTCACCTTACAAGCCCTGAAAGAGCCGTAGAACTTCCTGAAATACACGACTGCTGTCCAGCTGAGACCTCAGGCCCTGCAATCCAGTCAAAACGATAAGGCCCCAAACCTCGAAGCCAAAACAACACAAAGAGTTCAACTCCTTGAAACCGCCAAACCTCCAAACCTCGAGCGCCAGTACCCTGTAAAGCTCCTTTTGCACAGAGCATTCCTAAGGCACCTGGCCGGGCAATGCGCGTCCGGTGGCTCCCCTCGGCTCCGCGAGTATCAGCCCACTGGTCGTCGGGAATCTGCACGACCCGAGCTTCAGTTGAAGTGGGGCTTGAGGGCTTAAGTTATGCCGGCGTGGCATGAACGTTCGAGAGATGCGGAGTCGCTGTGCTATGAGGCTGGCACGCACTTTCTTCAGGATCCATTAAATGTTTAGAGCTTGAACTTGTGCCTGCTGTGGATGTGTTTCAGCAGATCCATACCCTAGAACTCAACCTCCAACCCCCTACGACTTTCTACATTTCGGATTCCCAGACCCGATCCCTGAAAAGCAAATCTCTCACCAGGGGATTCTTCCTTCCTCCAGTTCGAGAAGTAAGACGAGCTTAGGAACACGGCTTACACCAGCGCACAGCTGGCACGCAGTGCCTTTCCGCAGGGCCACCTGATGACGTGGCAGGGGTATGGGCATCTAAGCTTGCAGAGCGTCCAGAGTGCAGGGTTTGAACTCTGTGGTTTGGGGTTTCGGGTTTGGAGGGGGCAGAGACCGTCATCATCGCTACTACTACCGTGCCAAATGTAGCTGTGGCATTTAGGGTTTTGTTTATTCTCCAAACAGTTGTGTAACACTAGGCGGGCTTAGAAAAAGGAAAAGGCCAGTGTGACCCAATCGCCTGCCCAGACGCCCCGGTGGTAAATTCCATGCTTTGGCTCTTGATGAATCGTGCTCCCGCCACGGTCCCGTGCATTTCCGCCTGCTGAAGTCGAAGTAGTGCTCCTGCCACAGTGCGGTGCGTGTTCTTGGGTGTCAGTTGTTTGCCGCTGCGGTGTGTTGTGCATTTTGGACTCATGGGGCGGTCTTGGGAGTGTCAGGGGTGCTTCTTGGGTAGGTGACTTAAAGGTGTTCTTTCACGGTTTGGGGACTCAATTTGGCGTAATTGCATTTTTGAAAACTGATAGAATCCCGAAAGCTTGAAGTGCTCATGTTGGTGAGAATGTAGTGTAATGGTCACACTAGCACACAATCGTAGCAGCCAGGTCAATAATGCCGCATATCATATACTATGTATGTATATATGTATGCATGCATGTATGTATGTAGGTATATTATAATATGTATATATATATATATGAATGCTTGTGATGGATTTGAGAGGAGTCCTTCAACACGTTTGTCTTACGATGCTCGTCAGTGAGTGCGTCGCTGTCCGAGAAACTCTCGGCTGAAGAAGGCTACGCTAGCTTAGGTATGGTTTCAACCACCGGCAAAAGTTGTAATTAGCACCCCCTCGTTCCGAATGATGAGTTTAAAGTTCGGGTTCAACACTATTGAATCTGCTGTGCATTCGCGTTCTCAAAAAATCTTGGAAACACGAGTCGTAGAGCCGAAGCTTGTATCCTACCTACGAGGCTCCGCACCTCCCAGGCCACAAACCACTTGAAAGAACCAATGCAGGTACTTCGAGTGCTGTAGGAAGAATCAAGCGCCTCAGATAATTGTGGCTTTCCATGTTTTTCCATGACGTGGCCGATCTATCTTCGATGACAGTGCCTCGCATCTAAGAAGAATGCACATAGGAGTGTCTCAGAGCTCCGTTCATTTATTCATCTGAATGCCTTTTTTGCTTGCAGTTACAGGCACTGCATTGGCCTTATCGGACCTTTGGGTGAGATGCTGTCAGAAAGCTACGAGGAGGCACGTGGTCGGAGATGTGCGTGTTGTTGGGGACCCTCAGTCGCAGACCCCAGCCGTCGTCGCTAGCCTGTTGTCCTGCTAAAGTGTTTCATCTTCGATGCTGCTGTGTCGGAATTCCGGCAAAGCTCGACGTCGCTGCAGACCCGAGACGGGACATGCCACCAGCTAACATGTGGCTGAGTTTTTTGTCTAAGGGCTTTTGAAGGGTCACGGAGCCTCAATCCACGGACTCCTGGAGCCCTCACGGAAGATCTGCAGATCTCTTTCGACTCCTTCTCTCGGAGTGAGTTTTCTGTTGAGGAGGGTTTGAACAATGTCCGCTGACGGATGACACTGTACGAGAGCCTTTTTTTGGCCAGGCAGAAGAGAGCAACCAGTTGATGAACTACACATTTTCCTTGGCGAAGTTTGCTTGCAGCTCGTCGGTAGATCATAGTGTTGCTTGCCTTTGGGAGCAGCGAAAGCACCGAAGATGTCAGTCTTGCGATGCCAAGGTGTTTCAAAAATCCAGAACTATTTGGAAACTGGAGAGCTTCCACTCGATGGACACACTTGCCTCGTGCTTTGGCTTACACCACTACCGCTACCACTGCCACTGCCACTACGAGGACTACTACTACTACTACTTCTTCTGCTTCAATGGCAATCTTTGAGCTGAAACCGTAGCAAGATGGGGGCCGAGGTGGAATGCAATCTCCTCAAGTAGCTATATACGATATAGTTTGCGTCATTCCCTGCTAACAGCCAGACAGTCACAGAATGTTGTGTAACGTCGTGTAGTCAACTCCCAGGGGGCCGACACGGGCTTTGGGCGGTTGGGGCTTGCGTGGAGGCTGCCTCAAAGTGGGTTCAACAAGTGGAATGAGGCGCACATACCACCAAGCTAACATGTTTTGGCAGACCCTTTCGGGTTCCGATCACTAGAAGCCTTTATGCCAAGCCGCAGGCCCATAGTGGCTCGGAGTTTACCTCGAGTGTCATTTCCTTCTTTACCGAGTACATTGGTCACTCTAGGGAAAGGGATTATCAAATCCGACATAGAGAGCTGAAAAACTGCCCCTTAGCCTTCATCCCTCAAGCGCCCGTGCGAATATGAAAACTGGACCAAATCACGGTGTCCTTTATGCGCTGTGTTCTTGACCTAGGAAGTAGTGGCTGAGATGGTTTACGGATAGGACACTAAGACCTTACTCAGTCGACTTACTAGGTCAATAGAGCCTCCACGTACAGCCCGAAAGCACTTCTGCATCTGCTGCTGCTGCTACTGATACTGGTGCTATTACCACCGCGACGACGACCACGGGGGGCAGGGCAATTCCCATTGCTCTACGCGAGCAAAGCAGCGCTTCCCTGGCCGCTTTGCAGAGGTCCCCAGACTTCTGGACACCGGCAGCGCACCCGTGACCAAAGGAGTCTCGGCTGGAGGAAACGCCCGGATATTCGATTTTCAAGCCGTTGCGACCATACCGTACTTTCTTGGGGACAGTTACTATATGGTTACGGCTTAGGGGCTGAACACGTAGCTTTCTTTCGAGGCTGGCCGAGGCCGTGCGTACATACTCTTCCTCTTCCGTGTTTTTGTCTTTGTGGCGTTCATCAGAGTGGTAGCATGGTAATTGAGTCTGACTTCTTGGGGTTTACTGGCAGGCTGGCTGAGGGGTCCAGTATAATCTATTGCTACCCGGTGTAGGGCTTTTGGGGCAGTATGGGGCACTTGTTCGTCGCATTTCATACTTCAGAGGTTTAGGATTTGTCGGATGTGGAGCCCCGAACTGGCTTAGAAAGCACGGCCTCCACCTGTTATCCATGGACTCGGACCGTTAACCAGGTTCTTTGCTTGTGTGCGCGCGCGCGTGTGTGTGTGTGTGTGTGTGTGACTGTGTGTGTGTGAGTGTTAGTGTTAGTGTTAGTGTTAGTTAGTGAGGCTTTGCGTTCCCAGGGTTGCACATTCCATTTTCATGAGATTTCCTTCGACAATACGCAGTAGTCCTCAGAAATGCTTACATGAAGAGAACCTCGAGCAACGCCCAAGCACAGCAAGGCCTCTTGTTTATGCAGAAGCTCTATGACATCAATGTCACAGACACCGATCCCTCGACGGAAGTGGTCTAATTCGCATAGTTTTGAGAGCCTTAAATGGCAGGCCAAGCGGGAGGTGCAGCTGGATGGTTTGAAAAATACAAGTCGTCTATGTGCCTGGGGGGTATTTATGGGTCATATATGGGTCATACGACCGTCATACGAATTGCGACGGATGTAGAGGGTGCTTCACTATAATATTGAAACTGTGGATATGCAACCGGACTCGCGCACAAGTCTCCCCTGGTTTTTCCTGCTTTTGATTAATTCAGCTAGCTTGCGGTCGTCGGAGCAATAACGGCTGATTGCCGGAATGTTTACAGAATCGGGTCAAGGTTCATTTAGTTCGCGGGGTGCTGACGTGGACAATCTGTCACAGACAGACGGCGGTGCCCACAGCTTGAAGTTGCCAGCATTTTCTCTGCCGATACATAAGTAAACAGAACTGAAGCAACTACAAAGACTCCGTACACCCTCATGTTTAGGGTCCAGGGTCCCGGGCGTCTACGGCCTTAAACCACACTAACTTCTAAATACTGCAGCAGGCCTGAAGCCCTGCTGAGCCCTAGCGGGTTTTTAGAGCCCAACGATTGTTGGTGTTGGAGGTTCTGAACTGGGCATTCACGCCTTATTTTGCCTAGTTGGTTTGCCGCAAGGCGCCCCCTAAGTCAAGCAGCAAAAGCCCGAGGCGCCGGGCTGTACACAACACGTAAAGCCCTTCTGTAGTCTTCCCAAGACGCAATTAAGCCCTCTGTCCGTGTGGCCGGCTCTGACGACGTTCACGGGGAGAGAGGACGGATCCTGCACAGACACTCCTTGCCTGCCTCAGGCGATTGAGTACTTCGGTGTAAAATTTTGGTCTTGGGTCCTGACGCTTAGAATGTCTAGGGGAAGATGTTTGTCACACTTTCAGGTTGCTTTTAATTTGTGTTCATTTTAGTCATTGCATTGGACTGACGTAAGAATCTCAGAACCAAGCACCGGACCAGTGATTTTCGCCTCGTTGGTTAGCAGCCCTCAGCCTTGCTTCAGCTTCTCTGGCATGTAGCATTTGTGGAAGCGCCTATAGGACTTTTTTCAGGACAAGGAGGGAGTGGAACGGGTCCTGCCAATTGGTCCTTTTATACAGAAAGAGACTTTTGATAGCACCGAAGCGTCAGATGTACAGACCACGCACAGCCGCACAGCGGCATTTGTCGTGCCCCTCCAGAAAAGACACGGAACTGTCAATGTTTCGGAGAGCATGTCACGTGGCCAAAGTTTCTTGTTGGATCTTGTATGCTTCTCGCGATTGCCAGTCCAGTGGCTGAGATTGACTTAAGTTGTCGTGATCTTTGCGGTTCCGAGCCGTAAGGATGACATAGGAATGCGGATGCTTTCGGAGATTTCACGTTGGTGTACAGGTTATTCCGCTGGCATATAGCAGCACTGGGTGTCGTATTCGAAGCAATCCTTGACTAGCATAGATAGAAGCTGTCTTTGTCGCCATCAAGACTGTACTGTAGCCGCAGTCAGGTCACCATGCATAGTAGGATAATCTGTCAAGTCGCAGAAATTTGGGTTTAGAGCTTGGAAGGATTTTGGCAGCCCAAAAGCTTCCAGTATTCGTGCAATGATGGCTAACTGGCAAAATGCGTGAGGCGTGGTCAAACCCTGGGTTCCTACCGGGACAGTGACGATGACGACGGTGCTGATGCTGATCGTGCTCATCATCAGCCTATTCAGAACATTGGCCGGAAAAACATGTTGCCGGAAACGAGACACATGTTCTGGATTCTGGTGGGCGATCGTTCTACATCTGCTCGCATTTCACATGAAGAAGGATTGGACCACGAGTGTTGAAACTCGAATTCGTGGGTTCTTAACCTTAGGGGTGCTTATTTCTGCCAGTATCCTTACTGTACGGATCCCATCATTTTCGGCTAATACTGGCTCTGTTTGCCTGAACTTCGACTGTTTGTCCAGGCAGGAGGTGACCCTTCTGAGTCCGCGAGAGAGAGAGAGGAGGTGACCCGCAGCTGTGTGTGTCTCAGGCACCTAGCATGCTGCAAACTTAGGACCCGGGAGCTTGTTTTGTGTCAACTCTCCATGACACCCAACGACGCGGACATCTTTTCTATGAAGTCTTCATTAGCAATTTGCATGCGATGTTTCGCAGGTGGAGATGCAAGCTGTGAAGCTACAGGAATTCGAGGCCTCCTGGGCCCTGGGCTCCTTAGGACATCAGAGCTCCGTTGCAGCCGCGGTGAAGACATGAGGTGCGCCGCTGCCGTGTCAGAGAGCTTAGGATTTTAAGGGCTTGGGAAGAGTAGGAGTTAAGCCTAAGCCCGACCCTGAAGTTCCTGAAGCTCTTCCAGCAAGAGGCACGCTGCCACTGCCTTGCGGCACTGGGGCCGCGACGCGCTTCGGCCTCTGGGCAGGCCAGGACCGCCTCTCTGGGAACTTTTCCACGCATTGCCCCACGCTAGGAAAACTTATGCCGAACATTAAATAGCATCCTTCAACTGCTTAACAAAGTTGGCTTGGGCGTCCTTTTGTGGGACGCTGAAGCGCAGGGTTTGCGAGGTTTCGAGTTCTCAGGGGATTGACTAGACTAGTGTGAAGAGTCCGCAGGAGGCTTGTTCCGGCGACTAGGTTTCGGCTACGGTCTCTCGCAGATAGCCCTTCGTTTCTTGCAACAGTCAGTTTGGATCGGATCGCTTCGGTAAGGACAGGATAGGGTTGCCGAAATAGCCTTATTGGCAGCAGCAAATTCGTACAAGAGGCCCAAATCCCGGATGTCCTTCAAAACAGGATCCATACACCCGAAAAAATCCGTTTGCTCAACTGGAAGACCTGAAACAGCCGTCAAGCCTGATACCTGCACGCGTAAAGTTTTCAGAGCCTGGTCAGAAACCCCCAGCCTTGGAGAACTCAAGTCCTGAAGGCCTGGGCCTCCTAAAAGCACTAGTCACTAGCTGCATTAGCCATCTTTGCAGAGCTCTCAGGCGCTTCTCTTCGGCAGGGGCCGATGCTTTGGACGTTTCGGCCTGAGCGGAGTCGGAGGGATTGGGTTCGGGGAGGTTTGGTGAGTGAAAAACGCATCCCGGGCTCATGAACTTAAACCATAGGCTCCTTGGATGGTAAGCGATGTTAGCGACAACCGCAGCAGTACCGGAAATTAATTCATCAAAAATACCAGCGAATAAAGACTCTCCATAGGCCACCCAACACCCAGATTTAAGGAATCTCGTGTCACTTACTTGAGGTCCAGGGCTCGGCCACATTTGTCGGCGGCCTTTGCTGCATACCCTTCTGCCTGTCATCACAAACCACCATCCGCCGTCAGTTCCACATTCACCAATAGCAATAGTCGCCGTGGTCAGAGTTTTTAAAGCGTTGATGATGACCGCTGCTGGTGAAAGATTTGCTGCCTAATCGTTTTACTTTCGAAGCGGCTGCACTTGACAGAAGCTGTTCACGGCCTTAGAGGTGCGAGGAGCGCCAAAGAGTAGCTAAGCCTTCCAGCTTAAACTCTTCAGCACTTATGTAGCGCTGAAGCCTCCCAGCCTTTAACACCTAAAGCCAAAATTCTTCAACCTAGGGAAGAAAGGGTTCAAGCTTCGATCTATATTCTATTATATTCTTGGGGTTTGGGTTTATGGTTTGAGGCAAGAGTGATATATTGCAAATTAATCAGTCAGAGGAACAGCGCATGGCCTCCCCGGCCATGCATGCATGAGCACAGTCACCCATCTCATGCTCATGACCAATGCTCCCACTGTGCTAGCAGAGTCTCTTGCCGCTTCCGGTTGAAAGCACTTCTCGCCCGTTTCTTTGAGGTTGGCTCCTGCGTCGCTTCTTTGGGATTCTATTGGGAGGCTCCAATATGTTGTACAGCAGTTGATATCTGAAATCGAGACCCCTCAACCATACTAGGATTCTTTGCTTCGAGAAGAGCAAACATTTCCTCCAAGAGCAGTCTAGGTTTGCTTATCAGAAACTGGGGTCCTGCTCATTCGCACTTGGGGATAGGCCTTGGGGCCCCCTGCTTCTGAAACTTCTATATTGGAGCCTCTCAGCTGCCTTTGCGCATGTCCGGCGGATGAATCGCGTGGAAGTAGGCCCGGCAAGCGATGCTGACTGCTTGACAAAGCCCTTTCGGCGTGAAGACAGGAGTCTTGAGCAATTTTGTTTCGGGCTTCGGAACCCGGTTTTCTCAACCACAAGCCCTGAACCCTGCAGCGCCGATCCTATCCTGAACCTTGTATACTGAGCGACCCCCCTTCCTAAGTCTGCCAAAGCTTCAAGCCGTAAGGCCTAGGGGTGGGTCATTCCTGACCGAGATTTCCAGGAATGGGATCATCCTCAAGGACTTTTTGAGTCACGCCTGTGGCGATAGAGAGCTGTTGGAATGGGCAAAGGAGTCTTGGGCGGGCTCAGGGTTGAGTGACAGGACTGCAGGGTTTCAGGGTTTAGGTATGTTTAGGTTTGTGGCGTTTTGTATTTCCACTACTGGGTTTGAGGATTTAATGCAGGCCTAAAGTTCAAGATTTATTTAGGGAATTTTTTGACAAGTTGCAGGATTGCAGTTTTCGGGAGGCTGGGAGAAGGAGTACTGCCTATTGTCTTTGCCTTGGACGGTTGCGGGTTCAGGGGTACGGCTATTAGTTTACATGTTGGTGCGGTTTAGGGTTTCTGGTGCTCTGGAAACGGTTTTCCAAACAGTGTGGTACACTTTTTTGGCTTCTTAGATGAAATGGAAAGAGCTCGGCTCGCGACGGCATCGGGCCCCGTCCCCCGAAAGCCAGGTCCATTCTGTATTGGTACATTAGAGGGGAAGCATTTGTTCAGGCCAATGCATGGCGGACAAGCATTTGGGCTGGATTGCTGGGTCAGGGTCTCTCGGTAGTTTGTTGGGGTCTCCACTTGCTGCATGGTGCAAGTCTGGTAGTTTGATTTGCGTCTCTGTTCCGCAATCGGCTGTCATTTGTTGTTTTCTGATTGTGGTACGCTCCTGTTGCAAGAGCCTTTTTTCTCATGTCCTTGTACCCTGGCTTCCCAAAAGACTAGACGTCAAGCAAGTCGCAACTTTCGCCTTCGGCACATTATAACCCAGGAGTACTGCAGCATGGGCGATTCGGTGAAGGACTCGCTCTGCTACTACGAGGGCTACCAGGGAAAAGCCGGCGAGTCCTTCCATCAGCAGCTGCAGCGGCAGCTCGCGGAGGACTCTGGGTTCCCTTAAGAACTTCAATACAGCATAAACAAGATATAGTAAGTGAGCCGTACTGTTTGCCGATGACAAGAACCGAGGATTTCGAGGAGTCTGGACAGGCGCTCCTGGAGCAAGGAGAGGTTGAAGCTGATTCTGCGATCGCCAAAGGGAGCTCCTTGGCAGTGCGGCGGCTGCTGGAGCTGCTGCAGCAACTGATGCAGCTGCATGAAGCTTGCACGAAGTCTGAAAAGGGTAGCCCTACAGATCTGCGGTGGAAGGTCAAAATCGAAGTGAATGAGAACGGTGCGTGTACAAAGTTTCACGATGATCTTGTCGAGGTTCGCTTTGCTATGACACTTGCCGGCGACGGCACAGTTCTAGCCGACAACATAGCGGTCGATTGGGATTTCTATGAGTCCTGCAATGGTGTAATTTCGTCTGTAGACGACAAGCCGGAAGATGGTGCTGGCGAAGCAGATGCACCGGGACATGAGCAAGGTCGTATCCACGCTTGGAACCAGCGCGTCTGCAAAAGTGAGCTGGCAACCGAGCCAGGCGACGTGTCGATCATGAAAGGAGGTCGCCTCACACGTCGGCCTTGTTTGCATCGAGCCCCGTACTCCACCGACGTCGGTTTAAAGCCTGCTCGGCTTCTTATCACCTTGGACCGCCTCTCTCGAGATGAGTTGCAAGAGTTTGTGAAGATGGATTTTGGAGCAGAGGAAGCGAAGCATGCGGAGCCTGAGGCAGAGCAAGTAACTTCCGACCTTCTGCCGGTCACTGTTCTCAGCGGTTTCTTGGGCGCCGGGAAGACGACCCTGCTCACGCACATGCTGCAAAATCAGGAGGGACTCCGTGTGGCCGTGATTGTCAATGACATGGCGGAGGTCAACATCGATGCCACGCTCGTGAAGACCGGCGCCGAAGTCTTGAAAAGTAAGGACAAGATGGTAGAGATGCAGAATGGTTGCATTTGCTGCACACTCCGAGAAGATCTAATAGAGAACGTGGCTAAGCTGGCCGCGGAGGGACGTTTTGATTACTTGGTCATCGAGCGTCTAAGCATTGGTTGGATCAAGCTTTCCTGTGTTCTATAATGATAGAACGACTATTTATTGGCAGCGTGGGAACATAGCACAACATAGCGTGTAGCAGCTGGGCCATACGTTCTCCGGCCATGCTTGAGCCCAAGCAGCGTCCAGGAGCACAGGGATCTCCGAGCCTATGCCCGTGGCGACCACATTTGTCAGCGAGCATGACGGCACGAAGCTCCTGGGCAGCGTTGCTCGTTTGGACACCCTGGTAACAGTGGTGGATGCGCTGAACTTCTTGCAGGACTACGATATGGGTCAGAAGCTCACTGACAGGCCTGTCTTGGGTGCTGAGGAGTCGGATCAGTGACATGGCCCATGCCAGACAGGAAGGGTTCGCTCCGAAGACGAGCGAGCTTGGTGTGTTTGGTCCCAAGTGAACTAGCCATCGAAGCTCGGATTACAAAGATCTGCTCACCTAAGGCGAACTATTGCGCAACTCCTTATCGACCAAGTGGAGTGCTCCAACATCATTGTGCTGAACAAAGTCGACCTTATCTCCGAGAAAGAAATTGTGCAAATGGAGACGCTTCTTCGGCAGCTGAACCCGAAGGCAAGGATTGTCCGGTCCTCGTATGCGAAAGTGGATCTCGATCTCTTGTTCAACACGGGCAGCTTCGATCTGGCTGAGGCTCAGGAGATGCCTGGATGGTTCCAAGAGTTGGAGGGGGGTCATGTGCCAGAGAGTCAGGAGTATGGCATCTCCAGCTTCGTGTTTCGAGCTCAGAGGCCTTTCGACCCCGAGCGGCTGGATCACTTCATTACCGCTGGACTTCATGGCATCATTCGCTCCAAGGGCCTCCTTTGGATCGCCGGCCTTGCATGCAGCTTGACCTGGCATCAGGCCAGCCTGGCTCTGGCTGACGACCAAAACTCCCCCTCTAATATACAAAACACATGGGCCCACATGACGCTCTCGGGGATCGAGCCCGCGACCCTCCCCAGAATGGCTTGTGAGACAGCCGCCTGCCCACTGCCCACTGAGCTATGGCCGGATAGTTCATTGGGCGGGGCAGGGCAGGGCAGGGCAGGAGGGCTGAATAGGCCAGGTATTATCAATAGCAGGAGTAGTACAGCAGCAGTCGCAGCACCAGCACCAGTAGCAGGCCCCGGGTGTATTCGGGATACGGGCCTCTGGGCATGGCCAAGTGGGAATGGATGGGTTTGGGAGGGTTTCGGTGGGTTTGCACGGTTTGGTTGTGCTCTTGGCTGCCCTTGGTCACCCCAAAATTTCGATTTTGGGTGGGGAAATGGCCCAATGACACCCTCGGGGATTGAGCCCGCGACCCACTACTACTCCTGCTGCTGCTGCCGCTGCGATTGCGATTGCTGCTGCTGCTACTGCTACTGCTACTGCTACTGCTACTACTACTACTACTACTACACTCATCTTTCTTCCATGTCAGGGTGTCCTTCTGGTAGACAGACCCCACTACTACTACTACTACTACTACTACTACTACTACTACTGCTACTGCTACTGCTACTACTACTACTACTACTTCCACTACTGGTACTGCTACTACTTCTCATCCTCATCATCATCAAGCTCATCAAAATCGTCATCATCGTCATCATCATCGACATGTTCATCAAGCAAACACTGCACGTAAGATAACAATCCCCCAAGTTATAAAAAAAAACACATAAAAACACATTTGGAATTCTTATTGTGCGGGGGGGGGGGGCCCTTCAATATTAGGGGGAAGGGATTATGTCATAATGTACAACGGCCCAAGACCCCAATGACCCGAAGCTTGGGCCTAGAATCTTCCGAACTCCCGAAGACAGGCAGGCACCTCTATGAGAATGCAGCCTGGTCCGGCTTGGCTCCATGGAAACGTCGACCCCAGTGAGCGCCTGTGCTTCTTCAGGCTAGTAAAGCAGCCTTCCGATAATCGTTCAACATGGTCGTGATCCTGCACACTTTGTATAATCAGTCCCCAAACACCGCAGTACAAGAAATGGTTAGCATCCGCGCGGCACGCACTGGAAGAGCGTTGTCGGGGATGCGGCTCCCCATGTGGCGCGGTCCATATTTTGCATTCGCATCCCGATATAGATTGTGGACACAGGTGTTAGGGAGGCCAGATCCATTGTAAACTCCAACAGGTGGACCACTGTTTGACCTCCGAGGGTCGTCGCAGAGCTCTTTCATTGTTTGGAGATCTACGCTGACAGAATAGGATTCGGCGTTGATTATTGAGCATCCTAAACGAAAAAGCCAGCCTCCCCTTTCCGGTCAACAGTTTTTCGGCGTTGGAACACAGATTCAGGTCGCGTTCATGCGATTTTACCTGCAAGGATCTCCTTGCGCATTTGTCGGGTCACAACCATCCAAGGTGGCCTTCAGATACGCCGGAAGAGTACAGAAAAGCGCCGTGTGGAGACATGCGCCAGGAGCTATCCGAGGTTTTCGGCTTTCCGCTTCTAATGTAGGAACCTGGTCTCAGAACCCCCAGGTTTTGGCGTGCCTTTAACCAACGGATTGCAAGACGAGCAGTTCATGGCTTTGACCCGAACCATCAACAACCGAAAACAACACTAACACCCTTATCGAGTCTTTCCCACACCCTACATCGCACAACCCAACTCCACATTCTGCACGCGTCGTTACACGCTTAAAGCCCTAAGCCCTAAGCCCAAATGCAAGCCCCTAATTCAGATCCCAAGCCCCAGTAACCGTGAGCGCAGCAGGTAAAATCCCAAACCTTCCTAACCCCAACACTCAACACCCTAAGCTACCTCAATCCTCAGCCCGAAGGCCTTCTTCACGCCGTCTAACCGTCTGAGCATGGTTAAAGGTTCAAGCGGTTCAAGCCTGTTGTCCGAAGCTCCCGAGGAGTTGGTCTTCATTGGCCGGAACTTCGACGAAGCGAATCTGCGGAGGCGATTGGAGCAGGCACCTTGCAGGATATGTTGGTCTCAGTTTGTTCTTCTGTTTAAGGTTTCAATCACGGGGCTTCATGTTGCTTTGACTGCTGCGTTCCGCTAACTTTTGTCGGGCTTGTATGAGGGTTCAGATTTCTAAGCTCTTGCTCTGGGCTGCAATGAGAGACTTTCTGGTTGCTTTTTCATGCCCCTTTATGGTCTCATAAACGTAGAGACTTCTGCGTAGATTGTCTTTGGGGGGACGCCGCGCAGACGCCGCGCCCTCTGGCCCGCAGCCTAGGGCTCAGGTTGCAAGAGAGGGGGTTGTGCTGGGCTTCGTGCACAGACGGACGGACGGGTTCGTCTTTCTTGGGCAAAGCGGTCATCTGTGGCGATCTGCAGGATCTCCACTGCGGGAATTTAGCGCATGGTGCTTGGAAAGTGCGATCGGGAGTGCCTTAATTCCAAACTTCATGCGCAGCTTGAAGCCAAAGCCAAATTAATGTGCCTTATGTTTTGCGCAGGCATTGCTGACAGATGCAGAGTTCCAGGATCTGCAGGATCTTGAAGACTCTTGGTTAGGAGCTTTGGGTTGACAACTTGCCGCAGAGGGCAGGGGGAGTTTTTCAATGTGTCGATGGTTGGACGAAGATGGGTGGCAGAAAAACTTGTCAGGAGAGATTGCCGAATGCAAAAATCAACACGTTGTTGATGATAGTGTGCACCATGAGCTGCCGGAGCCATGTGCGGAGTTCTCGATTCGGATGGCTTCGGCTTTTTGGGGCAGTAAGTTACAGAGCTAGCCTTGTGCCACGCAGCCAAGGCTCGCGAAGAGATGATGCAGGCAGAACGGTCTGGGAAGTGAGAGTTTGGCTTTCCTTGCCGATTGACTCAGGGTTCAAATTTGGGATTTCAGGGGATGTGCCATAAGTCGTACTGTTTAGGGTATGGAGGGTGATGCAGGCTTTTGTCCATGAGCAGCAGCCTGGGCGTACAGAAGTTGATTCCAGGACTTCCCTTGAAGATGCGGTAGGCTTTAGGGCTCTAAGGGCTTAGCGTGTTGGGTCTCCGAGAGCTTAGCTTCTTTGGGGTTTTCAGATATTAATTTTAACCTTCGTGACTCAAAAAGAGGGCTTAAGGTTCCAGGGGTTCCAGGTACAGGAGGGACGTCTGCCCTGCGTCGAAGGCGTTCAGCCAAGGCTAGGACGGAATGTCGGCTGCGAGTGAGCTGAAACGAGGGGTGAGTTTTTGGCTGGAGCTGCGCACCACAGTGGAATCAATGGAAGTCTCGGTCATCTGAGTTTGCGGATCGCAGCTTCAGGACTATGTGGAAGTTTCAACAACAAATGGGTACCCGAGACGAACAGTCCGAACTAACAAAGTCGTCGTTAGTTAGTTCATTTGTGCATGCCGAAACACGGTGACCCGAAGGTTGCAGAACCTTCCATACATATCAGGATGCTTTAGGGGTTTCTTCCTGGACCCGCAGTTGCCATCCAGCTGAAATAGGGCCTTCCTGGAGAATATCGCGGCGCCTTTAGAAACTTTAGTAGCCACCATAGGACTAGCCTGCAGCAGGTTTGCGGGACGCACCACCAGATTCCTGAATTGGTGGCTGGACGATGATGACTAGCTATGTATGCTAGTACAGTCCCAACGACAGAGAATGAAGAACATTGCCTATAGGGTGAATGCCTGTGCCGCTGTGGTTAGTAGATTCGCTACAACGTCTTGCCTGGCTGTACTTCTGTTGGCTGCAGCTCTAGTGCTGCAGGCTGTTTTCTAAATTAAGACATTCATATGAATTGCATTTTGAATTCGGTTGCGCTGGCCGTGTAGAAGGCACTGGGGGTACCAGCTAGACCATCATGCCTTACCGTGAATCCGACGGATGCCATACCGCGTGCCACGTTTCCCAACACTTAGTATGTTGCTACATTCGAACAGTTGTTGTCTACACGTTGCTTGAACTACCAGTCTACCGCACAAGATTGACATCAGTGGCGCTACACAAGCTGACTCACGAGTGTTCTTGTGGCCGGAGTAGTTCCTGCGGCAAAGCTGGCGCATTCCAGAGTGAATAGCCCTACAGATGGATGACACTGTTTTAATCAACGCAGATTGGGAGTGAATGCCCAGAACACCCGACATTCCTTCGAGGAATTACCATATCTGAACGTCAAGTCGGGTAGACAGCTGAGGAAGTAGGATGAATCGATGGATTTGGGTGTTTTGGTCATGTCAAGACGCACAAGTGTCCTCAAGTTCCACAGCAACGGCAGCCGGGCCATCACGTTGCTGCAGTGTGGTGCCGTGCGACAGCAGATATCCATGTGAAAACCCACGGCATTCGCAGACAGATCGCATGGTGGAGGGAGAGGAGAAAGAGAGAGAGAGAGAGAGGGGGAGGGGGAGAGGGAGAGGGAGAGGGAGAGCGAGAGAGATAGCTTCGTTGAAGTAGCATTGACACGCTTCGTCCGAGTGAGTCAATCTTTCAGCAAGCCCTCCACGGCCCGGTGATCGTGTGCCAGGACTTCGCAGTTATGCAGTTCAGCTTGTTGTGGTACGCTGGCTTGTCTCAGAACGGTAGTGAACCTGGAAAGCCGAGACCAAGCCATAGCCGTGAAGTAACACAGGGCGGCTGCTGCAATGACGTGTGACCAGGCTAGAGGCACTGTACGTACCCAAAATTCAACGACGGAATGAAGTTTCAGCGGCCACGACAACAGTCAGTGTAGTAGGAAAGACAAAAGGGCGTCACGCGCACACGTCTCATGCTTCTGAGGCCTACTCTCGCGTGGCCTGGGGCTCGTGGTGTGTTTTCCTCGTGTCAGGAGGTATCAGATGCTTAAGGTCCCTTGCCTACGTCACCAAGGCACTGAGATTCGATGACGCTGCTGATGAGGATGATGACGACAACGATGGTCCACTGACGACGTTGTTGCTGCTCTTGGCTGCCGTTGTTACTGTTGGTCTGAGTTTCGTGGACAACCCCTACGGCCCCAACGACTACCTCAAAGGTGCGTTGTGCTAAGCTGTCAGCTTAGAGCCCTGAAGCCAGCATGTCCATGGCTAGACATTACACAGGAAAAGCCCTGCCAACAAGAGTTTAAAATACATCAGGACGGAAACACCCTCAACAGAAGTTTTCATGACCGCGCTTTAGGTCACGAATGTGGTGGATACGGTCGGGCCGGCAGTGGTCGCTGTGAAGCATAAGGATGGCCGGGGCCAGGCAAAGGGCTGTCTGGAGGGGCTATGAGGGTTTTGTAAGTGTAAGGGGGTGGTTGCATAAACGGGTTGGGCAATCCTTGACTTCGGATCCTAATTCTTTGTGTATATTGGAGTCCCATCTAGATTTTCTCAAGTTCCCTTGTGGGGCTCCGCACTTGCAGACTGTGACTTAACCTCCTGTATGGCCTTATTCAAAAACAAACTCTATGGGTTTAGCGCAAGGGCGCGAGGATTGTTGTTTGTGGATTACACTGAATGGGCCTGGGGTTTAGGCCCGCCGGGTCTAGAATGAAGAAGGTTTTGTATACTTTGTTCAACAGTTCAACCTTGCTTAACCTATCGATGGAAAGTTGCGAAAAACGTGGAACACCTTGAGGCACTTGCCTCTCAAGGCCCTGCAACCTGCACAGTCTTAGATTCCGGATCAGTGCTATATCATGAAGCCCGATGAATGGGTTGGGTGAGGCATCAGGATGCCACATTCTGCTTGTCGCATGTATTCAGGATCAGAGGGCTCTCGACTCGATTCTTATTCAGAACAGCAGAGAAGCTTGTGTGCTTAGCTATCCCGGTAGTTCCTGGTATGGGGCACGCCGCGAGGCCTTGGCGGATGGGAGGCTTAACTGACTTCCATGCCGCTACGAGAAATGAGATCGAAGATAAGACCATCGCACAAGGCACCTCGTGTTGAGCGACAAGACTATCCCAAGGCTTCCATACATGTTCCACGCAAAAATCCTGAACCACAAACCCTACGTGCCCTGAAGGAACCGTGTATTCGGACCTGCAAGGGCAGCGGCTTTATCTTCAGCTCCGATGGGTACATACTTACCAACGATCACGTGTCATGGCCCAAGGCAGAAGCAACTCAAGATAGTGTGTTGGGTCAGGGTCTATAACTGATATAGCGGTTTCTAGTGCATTTTGCGAGGCCCACGCCGCAAGCAAGTATGTCGCGAGTCTAAACATGAGCTTGGGCTTTTATCTTGGTGCGAGCTAGCGAAGCCTGACTCTCTAGTTCCGTCGGGCTTGTGTTTTCAGTAGGTTCCACTTAAAGAACCACGGTAAAAGGCCTGCTTGTAAAAACCTAGAGTCCAAGAGCAATCCATTCCCTCAGTGGAGAAACAGCAGGTTAGCAGAGAATTGCTGTTGGGCCAGACGTTGTCAATGTCATGCCCGTGGCCTGTTGTGGTCACTCAGTATACCCGAAGTAATATCGGACAATGAAATTGGGTGCCTCCACCAGGGTTGCAAAATGAGGCTGGGAGACGCCTTTGGCTCGGAGATCATGGTGTCGCTTACAGATGCCTGTCACCCAGCACTTGAATAGCGGCACATGACCTGGCCCTGTTTAGAGACACTCAGGTGTTGGAAAAATCGAAAATGTACTCCTCGCATGGCTAAGGATACCGTGCTGCAAGCCGAACTCGTGGGGCGCGACCCGCCCACTGACGTGGGCATCTTGCGCATCCCTTCTCGCAGCAGGCCTCTGACCAAGTCGTGAAGACCAAGTGAATTGGCCCGCATGCGCATGCATCTCCCTATTGTTGAAAAACGTCAGGTCGGAACGCTGTCCTTCCACAAGCTACTGCAAGACAGTGACCTCTTGCCGGTTCCAGTGCTTCTACTGTACCCTTCTATCCCGGCTATATGATGCTAAAGCCTTGCCTCCGGTATGGATACAACAATGCTACATGTTTCAATATCGCAAATGCTCCCATTCATGACCACTGTGGCATGTGTGTGCACGGCTCGCACTTTGAGCACATGGAATTGGCAGGCCTTTACCAGCTGTCGAGCTGGGCGATTCGACGAAGTTGCGGGTGGGACAGCTGGTCGTTGCCATCGGCAATCCGCTCGGTCGGGCTTCCAAGACAGATGTTGAAACATTTTTGCGGGAGTCACGTAAGATCGCTTCACATCCGGTGCATGGCCTGGAGAGGATGCAGAATCAGTCCCAAGCCGTGTTGGGTAGAATTCATAGCGCGCGAGGCCAGGCGGTCAGAGGGGTTCAAAACTGATCTTAGCCCCAACACTGCGTTTAACCCCAAACCTTGAAGCATACAATCAAAGACTGTTCACCCTTGTCCGAGTGTGAGCGCCGAAACCCTAAACGCCTCAAGCCCTAGACTAAGCTCTAAGCTGTCACATCTGAGCCAATGTGCCCTAAATCTTAAGACCTGGGCCCTAAACCCCTGCCATTGAGTCAGGCTACGCCAGCTCAGTGAGCTCTGGGGTCGTCTCAGCCCTTGGTCGGTCGCTGCGATCGCAATCAGGGCGGCTGGTTGTCCCGAGCTCAGCTTGCGGAGTTGGGATGTAAGGTCTTAGAGTTCAGCGGCTTATAGGTTTATAGGGTTTAGGGTTGAACTAGGGGCAGGGCTTGGGGCATGTACGGGCATTGAACCCAACAGAAGACATAAGCCAATGCACGATGCATGATGAGATGACGGTACATATGCTAAACAGGGCACACATCGCCCGGCAGCTGAGGACAACATCATCCAGTGTCAGGCTTAGCACGGAGTCCAAGACTCGTAAACCCCAAATACCCCGCCTCTTCACATCATTTAGGACGGACACTGCCATCAATCCGGGTAACTCCGGCGGCCCCTTGGTGGACGCAAACTGCAAGGCCCCGGCGTGCAAATGAAGCTTTAGTAACTGCAGACCCGTCAATGGGCATTGGGTGGGCGTGCCCTGGTCAGGAAGAACTTAGATAGGCAGAAAGAGTGGCTGTGCCTTCCAGGCAGTGGGCATGAACACAGCTATCGTGGCCGGGACTGCTGCATGCGCGGTCGGGTTTGGGGCTGTGATTTCCCAGGGGTGTGTAGGCTCTGCTGTGCCTGGCGACCTCGTGACAGCCTACTGTCTGATTCCCGGCCCCCTTGCGTATTTCACCCATCATGGCACTTGACTTCTGTTCGGCGGCAGTTGGACCTACGTAACGACAGATTCCCCTGTGGATGCACTCTCTAAACCAGGGCAGAAGCACTATTGCTCTGCGTGATCCTCAGGAGCCAAGGTTTGGCATTTGCAGTGCCATCAAACACGCTCTCCTTCGAAGCGCGGCTGCACTTGGCGAATTTTTTTTCTGACTCCGCTCTTTGCAGAATGTCTACCCCGACTTCCGGCTCTTGACATGGTGTTTGGTGGTTTTTGGAAGCGGCGTGTTAGGTTGCGTGCACAATGGCTGTTGGCCTCTTCGGCGAGCCTGTACAGGCTCCACCGAGTGTAAGCCCATGCCTCTCAAACCCAAACTTAGGGCTGAAACCCTGAACCATCCTGAACCTGAAAAGAAATGGTTCTCATGGTGAGCATCCATACCAGCTTTGGAACCCAGTTCCCAAACACCAAGGCCTTGAGCCTTGAGTTACCTAGGCCCTAGGCTTCCCACCCTCAGTGTTGACCCCCTGAAGGGATCTTAAGCATACGTTACACCACATTACACCCTGTGTCGAGGCTCCTCTGAAGTGCGTCTTCCGATGATGTCCTTGTAATCCTAGCCTTTCTGTTGAGGTTTCTTCCAGAGTCAGGACAGTCTTGGAGGTGTTTCACCTCATCCGGCTACGCACCAATAACCTCGCCTGGATTGTCCGAGTGTGAGCACCGAAACCCCACAAGGTGTTGCCAAAGCCTGAAGGCTGCATCGGCTCCTTTCTGTTGCCTTAAGGTCGTTTCCCAGCTGATGCAGCTGGAGCCTTGGTTTTTCCGTGAGCACAGCTAGCAATGAGTGTCTGCGGTTTTGGGTCTTTGGTGGGTTCGTTGAACGGTTTACCTGAAGTCAGCTCTTTGGGGGTTGATCATTGAAGTATCTCTGTGCTTGACGGGGTTAGAAGTGTGAGCGGGAGGAAGGGATTCTCGGATTTTGGGTTTGGAGTTCAGCGGTGTAAAGCTGAGGTTCCAGTGGGTTAGCTTCAGACTTCTATCGGCCCCGTTCTAGCTGCGAAGTAAGCAGGTGCAAAGCCTCTCAGCATGTGCATGCAGCTTCTGTGCTATGGACACATGCATTGTCTGCTGTGTAGCGTGACGAGGTTCGGGCGAGTGAAGCGCGGCTACTTTGGAATCTATGGCCGCCACCTCGAAGCCTCAAATGCCCTGTAGACTTACAGCCCGCGAGAGATGCAGCTTACGGGTCCGGAATCTCGGTACTTGCGCTGGGTAATTTCGTATATAGCGTAACACAATAATAAGGACAGCATACTGTTCAAACAAAGCTGACACTGTTGTGTAGCCATTTGTTTACAACCCTCTTTCAGTTTTTGAAGAAACGTGGAGCCAGGAAACCACACTTCGTTTGGCACAGGTGGCGTGCGACCTGTGCAGCGGGAGCTTCAGCAAAGACCTTTGGCTCCAATGCAGTTCGGACTTGTACGATTTTGTCTGACAAGCTCAAGTCAATTCTAAAGCTCCCCTCAAGCCCGAAACTCGGAAGCCCCAAGCCTTGGAACCCTCAGTAAACCGTAAGACCCAAGGCAATTTCTACAGTGCTGTTTTGTCTGAATCGATACATCCTGGGCTTGCAGGCCCGAGAGCCCAAAAGCCCCAAACCAACCTACTTTCACCGAGTTCAGGGCACCTTTCGGGTTGAGGTGAAACCTTAAAGCCTGAATTACTTTAGGTCCCTTAGGTGGGTCGGACACCAATAGACCCTAGACCCCAAAATCCATGATGCAGTTCGACCTGGGAATGTTCCATCAGCCGAATGAGGATACGGTCTCCAGCTACCAACGGTGGTGCAGGCTCTTCCTCCAGTGATGGATTTGAGGGTTGTGAGGGTGTGCAGCATGGGGATGTAAAGATGTAAGGAAGCTTTGGGCGGTAGGCTGTTCAACAGTCGTGCAAAGATGCTTCAGGATGGGCAGCAGTAAATTTGCAATTGCTTGACTGTTTTCAAATTCTGCTCGCAAGATTCTTAGTCTTGCACACCGTGAAGATCCTTGTTGGAACTTTCATAGTCGTAAGGTCACAGAAGGTTGTGACATTGCTGCGTAGCTTCAGTGTGCTTTCGAAGGCGGACCAAATGTCAATGACTGTGAGCATGGCAAACGTCAACAGGGAGGTTGGCAGAAGTCATGTGAACACCGGAAAGCCTGTCCAAAATATGTTTCGGAATCTTCACATGCATTTCGGCGTTACATGCGTGATTCACACCCATCCCCTGCATCGTTGCGCGTGGTGGTTCGGCGGTGATGAAAGCGTCAAGCTCCGTCTCAGGTGGCTGGCATGGATCCAGAAGGCCACCCCTGCAAGCGAGAGATGTTGAGAGCTTGTCGAAACGAGAAACACAATCAGCAGTTTCAGAGGAATCAGCAGGGTTCGTTGCGGTGGTGGTGATGGTAGTAGTCGTTGTCGTAGCAGCGGTAGCAAGCCAAAGCCGGATGTGCGGCTGCAGAAGAAGTGCGACTATTCCTGGAGGCGTGTAATTTGAGCGGTGCCTGAGTTGACACAACTCGGCATGGCCATGAAGGTGATGATGCCAATCGCTTGACTCATGAGCCTAACAAGCCTTCACAAGCCTTCCGATGTCTTTGCAGGCCCCGCCGTTCGGGCCGGAATTCTTGAGGGGGATCTCATCGTAGCCGCCGACGACCAGTGACTTGTGCAGCAAAAGGGGCTGAGGATTCAAATAATCGATGATGCCTTACTGTAGCGGCATGCTGAAAACCGCGACCTCCAAGTCCTAGTTTGAATTTCCTGTTACGTGCTTTATGGTCCTGAAAAAGCTTCACTTGCCAGCAGCACTGATCAGACAATGTTAAGTTCCCAACTTGCTTCCCCAAGCCTGGCCATAGCTTGAGCAATCGGACCATAACAGTGTGGCCGCCCGGCAGACTGGCAACGGTGCGTGTCGAAATTCGTAGCTCCACAAAGCCTTCCACCACTCTCATCTGAGTCCTGGCTCCCAAACTAGGCCCAAAACCCTGTCGCCCCGAAAGCCCTAAAGCACACACCTTCAACATTCCTGTCTTGAGGCCCACAGGCTCCATGGATGATCTTTGGCGGATCCTCTCACAGCGGCCACCGGGCGCGCCTTTGTCGGGAAGCCCAGAGTGTAGAGTTCCTTCTCGTGACGATTATGCGGCTCATCCTCACGAACTACATGCCCATGCCACATCAAAGCATGCTTGATGCACAGATTGCGCCTGACTGCAACATGCAAGTCTGTCTCTCTCTGGCTCTCTCTCCCTCCTGTTCTCTTCCTCTGCGTGTACATACCGAAATCTTTGCATACATATGTGTACATACATCCAGCATGCAACGCCCGTACAGCTGTAGCGAATATAAGCCCTCGACCAGGAGCGTGCGGGTGCTTCGACCAGTGCCGGGCAGCATGCAGCTCAAGAGCTACAGCCTCAGGTTCGCCTGACTGACATGAACTTTTCGGGCTCAAGGCAATTTGTTGCGAAGACAAACTCCATAACTGTGCTGCTGACCCTCATTCCTTTGAGGTGCCACGGCCTAGTGGCCCATGCTAGCATTGAGGACTGAGTCTGAAGCCGATTGTCTTGCAAGCTAGGCTACAAGTTTAAAGGTTTGGGGCCCAGGCCTTGATGGTCGAAGTGGAAGTGGAAGATTCTGTCGGGTTCGAGCGTTGCACAGTTCTAGACAAAACAAACCTTAAACTTGCTGGTTTCTTGCAGCGTCTCGTGTCCTGCAACTTGGGAAAAGATGTGACCCCTTTTCTACGGGGAAGTAAGATTCAAAGACAACGGCTTGGTGCGTGGTGGTAAGGTGAAGGGCTGATCCTTTCGGATTGTCACGTTTCCATTCCCGAGTGGCATACGTAAAAAGCCCAAAACTCTCAGTCACCCCAGGAGTCGCAGCGTAGTGGATTCTAGTGTTGCTCCTGCAATACGAGTGAGAAATCTAGAGATAACGCACAAAACATCCAGAACTCACATCCAAAACCAAAACCAAAGCACAGAACATTTCTGGTGCCCAGGTCTTCAACTTACTGTCCGGATCGAGGCGCCGGATGGCCGGATGGCCATTCAACTGTCACTCTAGGCTACAGAAGTAGCGCCGGGTGTTGAAGCGTATGGCTGGTGCCTTAAACCCTAGACATCTCCAATCCTAAGCAGCATTGCCGCCAACTTCCAAGCCCCGAACAGCTCCTGCTGCAGGAAGATGTGAAACGACTTCCAGGTGCCGGAGGCAGGTGCCTAATGATTTGCGACACCTGCTTGTTAGCCGTTTCCGCTTTGTAGTTAAACCTGGAACCATGTGTAACATCATAACATCTCGGGTGGGAGACAGATCGGTAGACAAGTGGTCGACAGTATCTTCATCGTTCGTGTTTGTCGGCCTGATCCTGTGGGACAACTCTGATGTGTACCATTTCGCACTGGATGAATAGTGCTTGAAGGGGGACAACACAGAACAGCAAGATAACAGCCCAGAAACATAGACAAACAGACACCAACAGCAAGAAACACGATTGGAGTCCAGCAGCAGCTGCAGCCACCTACAGCTTGTCTGAGGCAAGCCGCGAACGCTACAACGAAGCAGAAAACGTCGTGAACCCAAGCCAATGTGAGCGAGCACTGACAAGAGGGAAGCTGCCAAATTTAAGTTAACTACGTAGATTTAGTTTATCAGGCTTGACTGCAGCACATGTTGCATCGTGATGCTGCATCACCGTGCCCCCTGCAGGCCGACAGCTTCGCCCGGCGCTCAACCGGATGTCAGGCCTCAGGGCCTCAGGGCCCAAGGCTCCTACCCTACAGCCTACACTCCTACACCCTTACCAGCTTTCAGCTTTCAGCTTGAGAGGTCTGCCTTAGCTCGGGCACAGATGCTGCTCGTTGGAGCACATGGGATTCGTTGAATTATCTATGTTCGGAGCTGGTTCAGAACGACCGCCTAATTTCACCCCTCATGTAGTGTGCAGTCGTACCGAGAGACCTCGTCTGGCTTGTCTGAGAGCGAGAGCGTAAACCCTAAACCCGAAGATAATCCAGAGTCGCCCCGGCAGGGTTAAGGCTAAGATGCAGCACAGCTGGCACAGTATCACTGAGGCCTCCCACTTCAAGAACCGCTTCGGCCAGTGAGCGGAGATTTCAAGTTTCATTAACGTGGTTTCCTGCCGCTGCAGGGCCAGGGTTTTGGGTGGGGGGAGGTCGCTGTTTTGGAGTGGAAAATTTTGGTCTCGGAGAGGGCGCTGAAGCCTTTCGGTGACCCAAAGGGACACTGCAGGTCTTTCAAGACACAACCTTTAGTTCTTTGCGGCCGGTACAGTCTCTCGCGGGAGAGCCGCAACAAGAAACCGTTGAAGCCAAATCGAGGAAGCTCTGCTGCATGGACGGGATTGTTTGCTGCCGGCAATATTCTGAGCTGCACCCTTCACCATAAGCCCTGGACTCTGGCCGGGCCGTTCAAGTCTTCACAAGCACCGGGCGATTCCTCGATACGCCCACCGCCGGGCAGAGGGCTGTGGGGACTTTTCGAATCTCTTTGAGTCACAGTAAGGGTGTTACTTGGTGCACCTCCGAGTTGCTTCAGAACCACCACGGCCCCGGTTTTCAAATTTGTTACACGTACGTGCTGTTTGTTTGAAGCTTGAGGGTTTTTCGGCTTCGATCCTCGCAAATCTTGGGGAAACTTCGGAAGCTTCAGCTGCGCTCTGGGACGGCACAGCGGGCGCATCTCCTTTCGCTTGGACTCGGCTCAAGTACCTGCAAGCTCGTTTAGTGAAATCCACTACGTGCGAGTAATTGCACATGCCATTGGCTCAACAACCTCTGAGAGACGGTACCCGCCCTCAGCTTGAAAGCTCCATTGACGGCGCGATCCAAAATCAGCAGTCGCAACCCTTGCATGCAGCCTCTGACACTCGGAGAACTCTGCGCGCGCACTCGCAAGCTGCGGCTCGCAGCACCGTCTCACAACATTATACATAACAAGACGGTGTTCCCAATTCACCTGTTCTGTTGTGCTATGATATACTGGTTTATGTGAGGGATGTACGGGGATTTGGTGGACATGGAATCGGAAGGGCTGGCAGGTGAGTTTACTGCACTGACGGGAGGTGCGGCGATTCTTTTCAGGGACATGTCAATTGCATGAAGTAGATGGGTCTACCTTGGAGGTGGTGGACTTTGGAGCTGCTCAAAAACGACGGAGGTCCCTCCTATTGCGTGGAGACTTTCAATCCCCATGTTGAGGGGATGGGCAAAGCCGGTTTTCCTCAGTCTAGGTGAGACAGTTACCATGGTTACGTTCCGAAATCCCCACACCTTTAACCAAGCCTATACGACCTTGCACCCAAGTAGTTTCCAACCCTGGGGCCCGAGATCCTGAAATTGAGAAGCTTGAAACGAAAAGTGTAGAAGCTTTGCAAAAACTCAATGTGTTTGCGAACTAGAAGCTTACACCTCCATAGCTTGTGCTGTGGGGACGGGCCTTGGGCATTCGAGGGCCACGTTCCCAGAGCTTAAACCCCTCCTCGGTCTTGTCACTCCAATGTCACTCCAACCCTTGTTGAGCTTCAGCTGCAGGCCCCCCCGCGCGCGGCATGGGCCACTGGCCCAGCTCGAGGAGGCAATTGCCGCGAACGTGTAGTATCACAAGTAGTCGTACTTGTTGTCGTTATTTTTTGGAGCACCGTCAGGTGCAAAGCTTCGACAACAGAATCTTTGGTTCGTGGAAATAGCCTCTCAGGAGTCCCCCTAAACCCTAAACCCTGGTCAGGACCGTCTCAGGCAAGGCGCTTGGATGTGTGGCGTCGAGGGGGTTCCAGCATGTGCGGAGCTTCTAGGAACTTGGGGCCTAAACCCCAACGCCGGATTATGAACCGCCGGAAGCCTTGAATCTCGAACCCCGAGCTTCGCACTGCGGATTTCGAGGCACCACCTCCGATCCAGTCAGAACCTCAGGAACTTGAGACCTCAAACTCCCAAAAAAGGGCATTGCCACACATTTGCAGACCACCACATGTGACTTGCGGTTGCAACCTGCGGTTCGGAGATGTGTAGTATGTTTGGCCTGCCGCCTGCTAGGCATGCACAGGCAGTCACACGCAGTCACATGATTTCTTCTCGCGTAAGTTTTCAGTCACAGCCAGCGTATACCACTTGGAGTTGCACAGCCCAAGTTACCTGCATCCAAGTTACGGAAAGTCACACATGTGTCGGCGTGTTGAGTCACCAGCTGGAGACACGACAGCGAGATGATGACCAGACGTTGGAGCAGCCGGGACAGTGAAGTTGGACACTCCCGCAGCATGTGTTCCGATCCAGTAGTGCGCGGGCTGCTGAGCGATCTTGATCCGGTCCTGCTGCGAAGTGTATCGTTGAGCGAGTGCCTGTCTGGGTTTGGACAGTACTTGGATTCGAAGCGTACTGTCCAGAGACAGCTCAGTCAAGCAAGTAGGAAGTTTCAGGCTTTCATCAGTCACGATTGGGGCACGAGCCGTTGGCTGAAGCTGGGGTGCCTGTTGATCCTGTTCAACTCTCGTGCTGCAGTTGTTGGCGCTGTTCTGGCCAGCGCCATATTGGGAGTGCTCTGTTGGCTGGAGGTTTTACCATACAGCGATTTCCTGGTGATGGCTGGCCACGCTGTGTTTCTGTTACTGATGTGCTTCTGGCAACGCATCCTGGATGTTTGCAGTGGCAGTCCAAGGATTTTTCTCGACAAGCTGTGCATTAGCCAAGTGGACCCCGAAAAAAAGAAACTCGGAATCTTAGGCTTAGGTGCATTTCTCAAGGTCTCGGAGAAGCTTGTTATTTTATGGTCGCCGCGATACTTGAATCGTATGTGGTGCACATATGAAATGGTGACCTTCCTGCGATTCCACAGCGAGGCAGCGCGGATCCAGATCATGCCGGTAAACATGGCCTTGATCCTCGTGCTGACTGTTTTGATGTGCCAATGTGTCCTCTTCAGCGGCCACTTTTTGATGGATTCCATTGGTGACCCTGTCTGGTTCCCAGTGAGTCTGGTCCTGGTGCTGCTGGAGGTTCTTGTTCTAGGTCCGCTGTACAACTATCAGGGCTTGCAGATCTTTGCTGACATCAAGGAACTCCCCAACCAGCTAAGCCAGTTTCGGCTTCAGCATGCTGAGTGCACTTGCTGCTCACTTGGATATCGTGACCCAGATACTGGTGAGAGGATTCAGTGTGACCGGCAGCTGGTGTTGAGCACTCTGCAGCAATGGCACAGGGAGTCGGAAGAGCCGGACGGTTCAGAGGACACAGACGCCTTCCTCGAGTGGTTCAACTGCTTGGTTCAAAGCCGGCTGTTATTCCAAGGAAACGCTGGTGGTGATATGCTGTTGCTGGCAGACTACGCTATCTTTGCTTTGGGGGCAAACATTCCCTGGGTGATCTCGACAATATCTGACATCATGAGGGGCCCAGACGAACCACTCGAGGGTTCAGGCCTTTTCATCTGGACATCAAAGAAGGTGCTCGACCATGCGATGATTTACATGTTAACTTTCACGTTCATGCACATGAATATGCTTATCTGGAAGTATGTTGCCCCACTCATGGCTTGCAAGTCGCGAAAAGCTTTGGCGCTGACCCTCATGCTTCCACAGGCTGTCCTTGGTACTATAGCTTGGCTCCCATGGTGGCTCCTGCTGCAGCAGACAGCAGGCGACAGTTTGGCACCCATCCTAGCATTCCTACAACTCCTCATCATCGATGTCCTCATCTTCATTGGGTTTCGGCAGGATCCTGGCACAGAGAAACACGGTCTTCCGAGCGCTGGTCGTGCCGTAGGTGTCGGAGAGGAGCGAAGCCAGGCGGAAGATGCGGAAGCAGAGCTGGGGACTGACATTGAGAGCAATGTTTCAAGCTTCGTGGGGGTGGCAGACTCTGTGAGCTGTTTTGAAGAGGATGTGAAGTGGTCTAGTTCGGCGGATTTTTTCTCCATTTGACTACGCTGAGCTTCTCTTCGCGTGTCTTCATGCTCGTCCGGGGTTGTGCACGCAGAATGCCGTCAGCTGGCGGCTAAGGCTAAGGCGACTGCGCACCGCAATATGTACAGATTTGTAATCGACGAAGTGGTGATGGATCGTTACCTCAACATAGATAAACCACTTCCGCAAGTAAGGGTGCTTGTTGCGATACGCTTCCATGTTATGCCGTCACCTGTGCTCCTTCTGAGCCGTGTCTCAGAGTTCTCACCCCAGAGTGCATAAGATGGAACTCTGAAACGCTTTTCAGCTGGCCGAAGATACCTGTGTTTATGTTTGCTTCCATCTCTCAGACCTTGTCCGAAGCCGACTGCTTGGACTGTAGCATGTAGTCCCGAGAGTCATATCAGTGCGCGCCTTTTGAATCTTCGACGCCAAGGCGGCCCTAAACCCATAGCCGTAGCCGTATCCTAAACTGAGAGACTCTTGGATCCCGAAGGCAGAGTATAAGCCTTCCCATTGAGGGGCGAGATTTCTTGTTCACAGCAAGCCCAATGTGCATTCCGCACAACCGATAGTCATTCCGCATGCTACAAGAAGCCCTCCTCAAAACGGCACCCATGTCGACATGGGTGCGCATGTTATTTCCGAAGGGCTTGCTGCTTGGGCTTCACATTCTATTGAACCTTTTGACTTGCCCGAGTGCCTGGATGCGCTGGAGTTCGAATTGCATAGTTTTCTTGGAGAGGGGCCGGAGCCCTTCCTCCACCTAAGCCCCCACCCCGCCTCCCGGCCCGGGACACTTAGCCTAAACCTCGAAACCCTAGACCCTAAACATCCCTTGGGTGCATCCCTTGGGTACAGCTTTGCTCCCGCCAAGCGGGAAGCTGACCTGGCAATGCGAGGGGTGAAACAGACTCCGCTGAGGGTTTAAGGTTCAGGATGCCAGCCCGAGCCCTAAAGCCCAAAACCACAAGACCTACCCTCAAGCCTCAGACCCTCTAGATGCCAAAAGACACCCTCGGTGTTGCACAGGGCGGCGAGTGCCAATCGGGAGTCCGATGTTAGCCTCAAGGAAAGTAATCTTAACGCTCCCCAACCTGACTTGAGGATCAGTGCCCGGGGGTGCTTATTCTTTAGCTAAGGGTGCATGCTCGGTCTTCGGGAATGTGGTGGGGCTGTTTACCTTGACTGTCGGCTTTCTAGGCACTATGCCCGACATAGCCCCAAGCATTAGCATGTTCGTCATTCAAAATCACCGAGACCCACCGAGGAATTGATTCAACGTCTCATGCTCAACACATCTGTCAACCTCCCTCGACACCTTTCGGAACCCATCGAAATCTTATACAACCGGAAGAATTCCAAAACCCCATGAAGGGTGCCTTCCCCCAGCCACCTGCCATGCGTGGAATCAGGCTTCCCTTCAAGGAACCCATACTTGTACCTGGAAGCCAGCTTACGACCGGGATCGCGGGCCCTAAACCCTAAACCTTGAACCCTGAACCCTAAACCCTCAACCTTAAACCTTAATCCCTAAACCCTAAACCTGGTAACTTCGGACCTGAAGCCCTAAACCCTAAACCCTCCGAAACCCCGACCAAGAGACTTCAGAGATCCCGAGGCCCGGACCAGGACCTGGCAACTTCGTGGGGGGCCCGGGAGACTACAGTGTAGTACCCCACCCTACACAATGCCCTCTACCATACGCACTATATGCTTGATTATGTTTACTTAAAGTTTACACTGGTCGTGGTCGTCGGATTAGGTGCCTGAATAATGCCTTTCACAATATTTCGGTTTTAGGGTTTAAGGTTTAGGGTTTAGGGTTTTGGTGGTGCCGTACCACTGATCACAGTCATAATTACTTTGAAGGGTCTAGATAATTTCCAATAGTTTTGTTTTTCTGCTTTTGTTTTTTGGGTAGTAATCTGTAGTATTGTATAGTAGGGTTTAGGGTTTAGGGGTTGTTTAGGGTTTAGGGGTTTAGGGTTTAGGGTTTCGCGCTTATTCACGGAAGTTGTTTGCTTTCCGGGGACGGGGTGATGCGTTAGTGCTTGTGTGGATCTTGCGGCGGACGGCGCCCTGGAAGCACTGCTGGTAAGGGTTTGAAGGAAAACACCAGAGCAAAGGTCCAAGTAAATTGAAGGGTCCTGAGCTCGGGCTCTGGAAGCTCTGGGG
>BGNK01000827.1:167764-196710 GCA_003297005.1 Symbiodinium sp. clade A Y106 | reverse complement strand
GGCATAGTTTGCAGCTCTGAGGAGCGGAACGACGCAAGTGCAGTGTTTAGACACGACTTGCAATGTCATTGAGGATGGACCATCGCTATCCAGACTGGAAGCCATGATTGAGCACTCGCCAAGCGAGGTCAACGTTTCACCACCAACCGGAGCGTCTCCCCGCTGCGTGCGAATGAAATGTTGTTGTTGTTGTTGTTCGTCAGCGGGTTCGCTGTCCTCGTCCTGGTCTTGATCGTGGATATGCTTGTCGTCGTTACAGTCGTCGTCATCGTTGTCGCATATTGAGGTCTTCAGACAGGCCCAAGAGCCCGAAGCGAAATTCCGCAGAGGCCAGACCGCGTTGCACTAGGGCGTGCACCAGGTAAGCAGAACGCCATAACACGGCAATCCGTTCAATTCAGGTTCGGCTGGGTAACAGCCGCTCCTTGTGCAAGATACCGAACTTCTGCAGGCAGTTTCTGGACGTGCTCTGCGTGGAAGCGATGCTGGCCCGTGACTGTCCTAGCAACTCCTGGTATGCTGTGTCTTTGACATCAGATAACGCTTGTTCCCGTGCATCGGAGAGCCGGTTTGATAATGTCATCTTTGAAAGCCAGTACCGCACCGACATGACCAGAAATATTGTTTTATGTGCTGGCTGCATATCCGCAACCTCATCAATAAGGCCGTCCAAATCTGAGCGGCCAAGCATACCAGATCAGACAGGAGCGACCCTGTCCGAAGCTGCTTCCGTTTCAAACACTGTCCTGGCAGGAGACGTGCCTCAGGTGAAATCGGCCAATGTGCTCGCCCTGGAAATCAAGATTTCATCTAGCACCCCATGTCGAGCTTAAGCCCTGAGGTGGTGCCTAAGTCAGGCGAGAAGCGGGCTCCACCGAGTACGAAGGTCACACCCCGCCGCTGATCGGATGTGCGACGAATGTACTCACGTTGAAGTCACAGATGCCGTGGATTCGCCGTGGATGTTGCTATCATCTTCTCAAGCAGCTGGCAGGAAACACTTTCAGCTTCGATCCGGACACGGACCCGCCAAGCTGCAAGCTCTGACATTCCTCTTCCAATACTTCCAACTTGGCAGGAAGGCTGTTCCGCGGGTGGATACTCTGGAGGCTCGTGAGCCTTAAAGAGCCGTCTCGAACTCTGCAAACGTGCACGCCGAAGTGAGGCGCTCCATGCCGAGAATTCCCGCCTGAAACAGGAGGCCTTTGGCGGCCGGCTTGTCGGACTTGGTGGATCGGAGTCCGGAGTGCGTTGTTTGAAGATCAATATTTTTGATTTTGAGAGCTCTGAGCGACAGGTGGAACGCCAGCGGGCCGAGATCCAGGACAGCGAATATCCAGTGGGGACAGACTTGTATCGATCTCCGGCCCGGCCGTCAAGGGTGCCAGTGAGGGCCAGTGATGTGGGTGCAGCGCTGTGCTCCGTACGTGGAGCGCACAGACTTGCAGCCGATGTGCCCAGCAGAAGTCTGGACTTCCGTCGGCGCCATCCACTCCCGCTTCGTTTACGGTCGTATTTGGTATCGCAAGTCTTTCGGTCCAAAGAAACACTCTGAACAGTCAACCTCACATCCTTGCGGGCTGCCCGAGCCGGGTTTCTGGAGGGACATGTTTCTTATTCAAGCCCTAAAAAGTGGCTCAGGTTTGCAGAAACAATCGGATGACGATGATTTATGTAGGTTGGAAGTTGGAAGGCTGTTCCGTGTGTGAGGAGCTGAAGGCCCAAGGCTTCATCCAGCAAAGTGCGGCAGCCGCCGAGCCGATAGCGACTCAAATAGGCACAGCCCGGAGTCTCAAGTGATCGGTGCATGTAGACTTCCATGGCTCTGGCCAGTTGCGGTTCCCTCTGGATCAAGAAGCGCCACGCCTGTAAGGGCAAGGGCCTCGAAGGTTCGTGGAGTTGTATGATGTTGCGTGGAAGATGTGTTTTCCTGCTCTGACCAGGCCTCTCGTCCATGCTCAGTGCCCCCTTCAAGGCTTGTCTGGTTTGTGCTGCTTTTCATGTCATCGTGGAGACGGGGTTACAGACTCAGGCCCTGTGCCGGCATGTGTGTCGTGCCCAGATATGCCAAGGATTGATTTGCCAAGTCGCAGCAAATAGTGGATCGCTGAGGCGGCTACCCTCACCTGATTCAGTCTGGAGCATCCGCGGCACCAACCGTGGTACCGACCCGCAGTCCTATGGCAGTCCGAAGTGCTGTTGGTGTTGTTTTCCCAGAAGCTGTGGCAGATACGATTCACAACTGGGCAGCCGGCTGGAAACACTTTCGGAAGTTTGACGCCCAGGCAACACGGTAACGGGTCGGGTTTTGCAAGTGTTGCTGGTTCTACATGGCTTCCTGTGCCAGGCGCCCTGAGCAATTCCCTGCTTATGCAGCACCCGCTGTTGGAGCAGCTGGTTGCCCTGTGCGGATAGCTTGGCCTTGTCAGGCAAGGCTTTTGTCATGCCAAGAGCGAACTATTCACAGCTGGTGCGTTCTGGCAGGTTCAATCTCCGATTTTCCTGCCTGCTCAAACGGGAAGGCTCTGGTCTCATTCAGATCCTCCTGTGGAGTTGGAATCCGAAGTGCTGCACCTGAGAGGTTCGTGACGCAGCTTGCGCCAGGAAGCCAACAATGATTTCGATTGATTAGCATAAGAAAAACTCCGACTTGGCAAGATTAGACCGAATCATAGTCAGGAACAGTCAGGAACTGGACAAAAGCGGCTTGACAAGAACAATTATTTTCGATTTCCAAAGGTCTCGAGATAAAAGTCGAACTCTGAAATTGGCATCAACCGCTGCATTATAAAGAGATATAATTGAAATAATATTATCAGAGCCCTCATGGTACTCTCCCAATCAACGAGAACCCAAATTCAACATCTTGACTATGAAGTTGCAAGCGAGATTTAAATTATTTAATACAACCAAATATCATAAATAATAGATACTGGATGATAAGAGCTCAATAGTGATAACGGTATAAGCCATGTTTACAACATAAATCTTAACAGCAATTCCGAATGGTTTGAATAAATGGTCTGAGTAGATATGATTCTATGATGCAAATAGATAATATGAGAGAGATATTTTATTCTGGTAATTGTAGGGTCTACGTTTACCACCGGGCAACGAAGATAGTAGTTCGAATACACCATATAAGGCTCCGCTACATTAATCACTTGAATTCTAGGATTCAAACTCCAAAATACTTGGAAAACTTTTGAATAAGGATGCGGGCGTGAGCTTTTTTGTTTTCCAAAAATATGGTTTCAAATCGTTTTTATGAAAATTTAGATATTTATATATATATATATATTAAAAACCTGAATTATGTAATATTATAAATATTATTTCAGATCTATAGGGACTCCGTATTCTTTTAAATTTTAGTTTGGAAATATTTTACAAAATTACAAAACTTGTGTTGGGAGAGGCTTTATTTTTTGATCGATAGTGCGCGTGTTGTGTTATGTTATGCTGTGTGTGCTGTGCTGTATGGTATGAATTGTGTGTTGTGTGGTGCATGTTGTGCGTTGTTTGTTGTGTGTCGTGTGTGTGTTGTGGGTGTTGTGTATGTGTGCGTTGTGGGTGTTGTGTGTGTTGTGTGTGCTGTGTGTGTTGGTGTGTTGTGTGTGTTGTGTTTGTTGTATTGTATATTTTCTGGGTTGTGGGTTGTATGTTGTATGGGTGGTGCTTGAAATTGTAGTATATATATTTACATGGTTCTTTTTTTGTAGGGGGTTCTTAAACGCGCGTTATATTTCTTAGGATTTGCTGGAGTTAGTATTTAAAAATTTCGGGTTCTTAAAGATACACTATATTTTATTAGTCTTCTGGGGGGGGCTCTTAAAATAATATATTACGAGAATTAGCGAGATAATTTTCGTTTCTATTACGATAATAATAAATTACGGGTCGCGTAATTCTTTGATATTTTAGGTATTCTAGGTAATTCACTCTCTCTCTCCCCCCTCTTAAATTATATTGCGCTCGTGCGAAATAGAAGTGTTATAACAAAAATAATACAAATGATATATCTCTTCTCATATATATACGAAATATTAGTCGTATCTGTGCGAAAGGCAATTCGAATATAGGATGTGTTATAAAAAATAATATAATATATATCGGTCCAATGTCGGACACTTATGCATACACGAAATATCGGCCGGAATGCCGGCATATCATTCGCGCATTTATATCACCGCCCATTTCAACGGCTCCGATGGCTAGGAATACCTGAAGTCGAAGGTTTTTCAACGATGGCTGCTGGAAAAGGGAGCATTCACCTTCAAATTCGACGATTTTCGTGGATTTACGGGTCTCCACCAATTTCGGCGTCTCCAACGGAAAATTTATATTACCAAATTTTTCAAAAAAAAATATGCCATTTATATTAGGCCTCGGGCGGATCTCGGGGTTCCGCCCATTTCAACGGCTCCGATGGCCAGAAATATGGAAAATCCAAGATTTTGTAGGGATGGATGCTGGAAAAGGAAGTGTTCAGCGGCAAATTTAATGATTTTCGTGGCTTTGCAGGTCTTCACCAATATGCGTTTCCAATAGGAAAATTGGGGCTCGAATTTCTGTTACCAAATTCCTTCTGCCATTTACATTCGGCCGCGGGTGGATCTCGGTATTTCAACGACTCCGATGGCCCGAAACAAGGAAATCCCAAGGTTTTTCAAAGATGGCTGCTGGAAAAATCAGCATTCGCAGGCAAATTCGATGGGGAAAGCAACTGGAAGACGCTGGGACCAAAGAGACGCAGGACACGGAGACGAGCAAAAAGGCAAAGAGGAGAAGAAGGGGAAACACAAGAAGGGCAACGCGAAGAAGAACAAAACGTAATCTTCCAGGTGCCAACACCCGTGGCTAAGCTGGGTCATTGTACCCTGCGAAAAGCCAGATAAAAGAACATCCGGAGGCAAGTCAATGAATTCCATCAGGTGTGGTTGTGCGTCTATCCATTCTTGAGCTATCTAGTCCTCCCATAGTGGCGGAGCGTCGGGATGGCTATAGTCGTAGCTTCCGGCTGCTGCTGAGGGCTGTTCCCCTGGTTCTAAGCTGGCAGTATCAGTTGTCTGTTGGTTCGTAGGTTGGTTTGGCGGGGTTTGGTCGTCGGGAGCTCTGCTATATGGTTGTTGTGGAAATGGCTTGTCAGGTTAGATTTGTCTTGCCGCAGTGTCGCCCGCTACCTCTTTATGGTATCTTTTTATTCATGCTGAGGTGGTGGCATAGGCCGGCTGTTGTTGCTGCTTGAGCTGGAGGAATCTCCATCACGGAGGAGGTGCCGTCCGAGCATTTCTTTGAATCGTTCTTATTGGCGGTTCGCCTCTTTCAGGCCGTCGCTGCTGGTGGCGCTGCGTTCGTCGGTCTTGGGTCCTTAAGCTGCTGTGGGGTATATAGTATTCCCCATCCTGGGCCCTGCTGTTGCTGCGGCGGCGGTCGTCGTTGATAGTTCCCCCGTTTATTGTATTATTTGTAAATATATTTCATGGCTGTCTTCTGCACGCGTTGGCTGCCGTCTGCACGCGTTGGCTGCCGTGGCCTTCACACCGCTTGCCGCTGCTGGTCGTGCCGGCTGTCCTGATCGGCGCTCCCCATCCTGGCCTTTCCCACGGCGGTATGCGGCTTGTCGGTGTCGGGGTGTCTTCCGCCGCGTCTTGTGTTGCGGCTGTTTGCTGGGTGGCGTCATTCTGCGTCGTATGTGCCGGTTGCGTAGTTAGTGACATGGCTGGGTCTGTTGCGGCCTGTTCGGGGTCTCGGTCATTGGGGTCGCCTTGGTTGCTTCAGTCGTTGCGTCCGCCGTTTTGTAAGTGGGTGGTTGATGGTGTGGTGGATGTTCGCTCATTGTGTTAGGTTGTGGCGGTTGGTGAAGTCCGGGTGGTGTATCCTGTTGTGACGGAGGAATCTCTATCGGCGCGGGGTTCCCCGATTGTGCTGTGGGGGTTGGATCGGTGTTCTGTATCTGGACTTGGTCTGTCGTATTGGCGCAACCGTTAGTCGCTGTATGGCTTTGTCGAGGTCGGTGTGGTGTTGTTGCCATAGGTTGTTCTGCTCCATCGGCTGGCTGTGGCTGCGGCGGTTCCATCGTGGTCTGTGCATCTCTGGAGGTCGAGGGGCGTCTGCGGTCCGTCGCGGCTTGATGAGTCTGGGGGGGTTGCCGGTGGCGTGTCCCACGCGCTGGTTGGTGCCACCGGTACCGTGGGTGCTGTTGTTGGCTTGTCTTGCCGTGGTGAGTTCAGGGATATTGAGTCTAGGGCGGCCCCGAGGTTGTATGGGGGTGCATGCTAGACAGTGTCATAGCCACGGTAAATTTGGGGGGCTGCCGGTTATGGCTGGTACGTCGGCTGGCATGCAATCGGTTGTTGCTGCTGCATTGGTTGTGGTGGTGGTGGCTGTAGTAGTGGTTGTTGGTGTCCCCTCGTCCATGGCTGCTATGGCTGTGGGAAGATTGGGAGTGGTGGTTGTAGTTGGGCTTGCGGTGGTAGTTGGGGTGGCGCCACTGGTTGTGTCGGGGGCAGCTGTGGTGGCCATGGTTGGAGTTGGTGCGTCGGCTGAGGCACGTAAATCTGCGGCTGGCTGTTGTTCCCCACCTGGAGGACAGTTTGCGGGGCGAGGACGTACCCGCCAAAGCTTGTGACGTATGCCCCGTTGGCTGAAGCATGAGTTGCTTGCCATGTAAAGGCGGTCGGTGCTTCGATGGCCAACAGCTTGTACTCTTGCCAGAGTCAGCGAGGCTCAAGCCTTGGAATATGTTGAACATTCACCTAAGCACTCGGACGGATATTCCTAGAAGAACGTAGGGGGGCAAATCTACCCCATCTATCGATTATTATAGCATTGAATTTGAAAACCATAATATAGGTAATATGATATCCGCGCCTTTCTATTTTTCAGCTTGCTCTTGCACTTGTTCTGAGACCTATCACAGCCTCTGCCTGTCTCTTTGCATCCAGTGCCGCCAGCCGTTATTGGAGGGCCCTGAGCAAGTGTCAAAGCACCTTCATAAAGCCGGCAAGTCTCTCGCCAGCCCCACGTGCCAAGCGGCAATAATGGAGCCTACTTGACTGCCTCCTGGCGAAGCTGTCGCTGAAAGATACCATGCAGCCAGTACATAGGAAACAAGTGAAGAGATTGGCAAATATCACAGTCACCACGCAAACTGCAAGGAAGGGAGGGCACCAAGAGAGGGATATTCTTTCTATTGGTAGAGAACAAATACACCAATATCCGGTAGCAATAAGGAACAAATACCAGATTGAATCTGGAAGACCCGTGACCTATCAATATCATTGCCACTGCCGATAATTATATTTTCATGATTGCTGCTTGTTGCTTGCAGAGCCTTACGGTGCCCTACCGCAAATCTCTCTGAGCATATTTTGCGACCGCACTTTGACAAGCATCCGGACGCGTGGCCTGAAGCCGCTCCGACAACAAACGCAGGGGGGGAAGGTCAAAATCTACAACATCCCGATGCGTCTTAGTTCGTAAAGCTTCGGAACAGCAGCCTGGCTCAATATAACTGGGGTCCTAATCAAAAACGGAATCGTGCTGAAAATAACCATAAGAATACGATATGGTATGACAGATTGCTGATACCAAGCTGGCTGGTACTGACGCTTTCTTTTGGGTCGTGTGGCCTTGGTCCGAACAGGCTCATATCAATCTCTCTTCAACTTACAAGAAGAAGGACGATCATCTAAGGCGCCCCTATGTTGCCTCTTAGCCTGGTATCCGTAAATCATCGCACTTACAATTGGGAATCCATCCAATCAATCGTGCCCCATGGTGCGGCCAGGATATGACCGCCACGCCCCTCCCCTATTTCTGCTAAATATTGCATGTACGGCAGCTTCCCACGCACATAGACACACACCCACGAACACAGAGACCCCATGCCGTGGGAAATCGCTGCTGAAGCTGCTGCTATAGACATAGCAGCGTTAAAATCATCGCAAATTTCTACTGGGAATCCACCCGATTATAAATTGGTATTATAAAATAGGATTGCAAATAGTTGCCGTAATATGATATGATAGAAATATTCATTCATCTACTACATATTGAATTTCGAAGCTGCAATAAGACTATAAAACACGATTCAGAGGCCATATATCCAACGCACGGACCATGAAGGGAATTCATTACTTCAGAATAATCGAAATTTATCTTTTCTTAATTATATTTTTCGATTTTTAATAAAATATAGATATTTCCTTCATATCTAATTCTCAAATAACATATCAATATCTAATGATATCATTTGAAAGAACTATATATTTATTAGCTTATATTTTCTTTATATCATATAAATATACAGATCTTTTTTATTAAAATATAGAAATATTCGATTAATACCAATTCATGATATTCTAAATGAAGAAGAAGAATATTTTGAAATATGATAAAGAAAATATTTTAGACTAAAACGATTATATTATTCCAGATACGATATCATAGAAATATTTTCATCATCTATAAAGATATATTCAAAAAAAGAAATTTTCAGAAATTGAAATCAATTGAGAAAAAAATTTAATACTAAAGACTAAATTATATTATCATTAATAGAAATACTAGAACATCTCAAATATATAGATACCTAATATACGTATCATCATCATCTATCTCATATAAAAGAAATAAAACAAAATATTATAGCCGATAGAAAAAATGAAAAAAACATAAATATCGATATATATATATATATATACAGGGGCCCCGGGAAAGTGGGTCCCGAATTCCCCCGCCTTGATGCCGAAATTCCGAAGCTTTTAAAGACGAAATTGTTCGCAAGGAGCTGAAGCTCAAATTATGCGCGAAGACGAAATAAGAAGATTAAAATCGGTCATAAAGACGAAATTCCTCTGAAGATGAAATTCGATTTGAGGCATATTGAAGACGAAATTCCTTCAAAAAGACGAAATTCGTTATCTTGAAGACGAAATTCGGGCCGAAGATAGAATTACTCAACATTGAAGGCTCCGGAATACTTCTCTGAAGACGACAAATTCGGCCCTACAGACGAAACTCGGCCGCGAAGACGAAAGCCGGTCCTGAAGACGAAGAAACTCGGCCTCGGTCCTGAAGACGAGAAATTCCGCTCTGCATCGGCCCTGAAGACGAAATTCGGTCCTGAAGACGAAATTCGGCTGCAAACACGCAATTCGGTCTTGAGGACGAGATTCGATTATAAAGACGAAATTCGGTCGTTTCGTCTTCAAAACCGAATTTTATCTTCAGGGGCAACTTTCATCTGCAGGGTCGAATTTCGTCTTCAGGGCCGACTTTCGTCTTCGCGGCCGAATTTCGCCTGAAAAACCGAACATCTCGTCTTCAGAGAAGTATTCCGGAGCCTAGAACGCTGAATAATTCTATCTTCGGGTCGAATTTCATCTTCAAGACGAGTATCGTATTTATAAATGAATTTCATCTTCAACGTGCCTCAAATCGAATTTCGTCTTCAGAGCCGATTTTCGTCTTCTTATTTCGTCTTCGCGGCACAATTTGAGCTTCAACTCCTTATGTATTTTTTCGTTTTCAAAAATTCGCCTTCGGGGGGGACGAAACCGGACCTCTCGCGCTAAACCTATATTTCTCAAAAATAATATCTTCTAATATTGATACTATATACACAACAGAAAAGCCAATCCTTAAAATACAGAGGTCCTAAATAAAAGGCACGACCATATCCATCTCTCCTACCATCTCACCCAACTTAGAGACTAGCAATCGAACAACGTACCTTTAAGTAATTTTTATTACTTCTTAACGGAATAACGAATTCACGTCTTATATATTTACAGACTAATATATCGTGTATTTCATAAATCCTATACGACCTAGATCGTAAATTTCCCGTTCTTTCCACGAATTTCACGTAAAATTATCGTAGACGCATGTTAAAATTATCTTATATAAATTCCAATTTGAAAACCTTCAGATTAATGCCCATAAATCGAAATATACAAATAAATGCATTCTAAAATTAGATAACACAAGAATCGATATATAGAAAATATATGAATTGCTTTTTTATATAGGAAACTTCAATTCAAAATAATAGAATTCAGTTACTAAAATTCACAATAGCAGTTGAGTATCAATTCCAATAAAGTCAAGTAAAATAGGTAAAGAAGAAATTCGAAGAGAAAGTGAAATGACCGAACCAAATATGTGTGAGATAATCTCATTATTTTGGTTTCGTTCCTATATGAAAGAGAATGAAATCTTCAATTTCGAGCTCTATCACTGCACGCTCACAATATCACGGTGACCATACTTTTTGGTCAATCGGTAAACCTCTCTGCGAGGAATGCGTGGTCCAAAGCCTGCAGCTCGAACAACATACTCGAGCTTTCGGACCTCTGGCCATCTCAGGCAGGGACATGTTTGGCTGAAGGACGTTTCGATGGATCCAGGATGAGGAGTGATGCAGTGAAATCTGCCAGCGACCTGTGCATTGTGCATGGGGTTTGCGAAGACAATGTGCCGGCCCTCTACGAAGGACAATCATCATACATGCCGCCTATGCTGCTTCTGCACCGTCTGATGCAAAGGCCTTTGTTGCCGGACCTGTCCAGAAGCAGTCGTTCCAGATTCTGCTCCCCCGAAGCTGGCTCGTGCCAGCTCGTCATGGGCCAATTTGCCAACATAAACAAAAGGATAAGCTTTCATTTCGGCCGATCGTACGCTGACGAGGAAACCAAGGGATCAGCAACAATGTCAGGGCCACTGGCGTTCGTGCCAGCTGTGCCGAACTTGGTTGCTTCGGGGATATGGACGCACAGCATGGGTGTGGTTGGTCTCGATGGTTCTGACTCCCAAGACTCGGGCATGCCAGGTGAACATAACTCAAGCGATCTCGCCGAAGCACTTTGCAAGTCCTTCTGAACCTCTTGAATGCACCGCTATGCCGATAAACTTATCCCCAAATCTCTTTGTGTAACGGTGCGTGTTGCACGGGGAAGCGCCTTGTTGCTCGATGATTCTGACGGTGCTCCCTCCGGCCAGCGAAGTCGCCAGGTCTCTGAAGGGTCCTGAGCGGAAATCCCGCGGAGTTCACCCACCTCAAAACCCCCAAGCGGCAAAGCCTTGACAACAAAGCGATCGTTGTGATTCCCCCCTGCTTTCGCAAGCAGGGTCTGGGGAAACCTCGAAGCGATAGAAGTGCTGCGCCGAAGCGACGCACAAACTCCAGCAGCTTTAAGCTCTGCCTCTCCAACACCCGCTGCATCAAAGCCAGATGCTCCAAGCTCTCGTGCGTGCGAAACCTGGGAAATTGAAAACAACAAAAAGATACCTCCGACCAAGATGCCCGATGTGAAGATAAGCAGCAAAAGCTCGCCAGTGTAGAGCTCTGAAACAATACATCCAATAGACCACAAATCAGACAATTCATTCCAGCCTGGAGGTTGCAAGACTCTGCGGAACGTCAGCTCTTGTAGTCCACCAACGTTTTGGGCGAAACCGGTGCTCATAGACTCTCGGCTGCTCTAGTTTCGCAGGTGGCGTCTAGGACCACTTGGGGCACCACCCAGTGATAGGATTACCTCTGGTGCCCGATACTGCCTGTCAGTGCAATCGGCTGGCTCGGCAAAGTCACGTATTTGCTGGCTCTGCAACAGACTTGAGTGCACTCGGAGACCCTGGAACTTGAAGCAAAGCTTCTTGCGCGCCTGGTGTTAATGATGGAGGAATGGTGTTCGAGCTCGTAAGTCGCGTTTCCTGTCAGTCATGGGACATGGTCCGTGAGTGCCAGTGCGTGCTCAACGAGCACGAATGCTTAGAAAGGAGTCTCTGAGCAAATGGCCGAAATCAATAAGTGTGATCTCCGTAGACTGCGGACGGACCTCAGCAGAATAAGGGCAGCAAACATACCGCCTGAGAACTTCGCCTCATCCAGCCTAGCGGAGCACAGCAGCCTAGCGCTCTGTTTTTGTTGTGTCCTGTGTGCACTCTGCTGGACTATGCTCCAGGTGCAGCCGGCAATGCAGCAACACTGTCAAAAGCTACCAAGTCCATGCGCAGTGCATACCATGCGCAGCTCAGCCGGCCAGATCGACTCAAAGTGCACGTCTTAGTGTGCCACGTACCCACCTCCGGATCGCCGTGACGACGATGACGAGGACTGCGATTGCCAAAACTCCTCGAAAGTCATAGAGCAAAGGTTCAGACACAGCCGGGGGAGGATGCGTGGATGGCCTCGCGAGGAAACTGTGCTGGCAATGGTGCTTCTGATGAGCGCAGAAGCACCTGTGCGTCACAGTGCAGACTGCTGCCGGGCCGCGAGTCGATTTGATTCTCAAGCATTGCCGCCCAGCGTCGTTTTCGAGCTTCAAGTCGGTATGCGTGAGGTTGAGGTCGGCATGGAGAAATCGCAGAGCTTCCAAACACTGTATGGAAATGCTTTGTATGTCCTGTGGTCACGGGAGAAAAGGAGCCATTCTGGGGAAGAAGGTCACACAATGTCCTGTACCCAAAGTCCACGGTACTGATTTTGCTTCAATAGATCATACAATGACATGCCCAAGGCCTGAGATGTATCAAACAAGTCCAGATGGGCATCATGTCATCAGTGCAAGAAAAACTCATCCTGCTTTTGGCGAGGCCTCGCACACCAAACAGAACAGTCTCTCTCCATCAGCTTCATGGAAGAAAGTTTCATGCAGGCGGACCTCAATTGCAAAGTCCATACGTCCACGAAACGTGTCAGCATACTAGCAGACTGACGGATCGTTCGTATCATAGTTGCGCCGGACACAGGCAGCTGAGGTCATTGCACAGCCGTGGGATTGCTTCGGGTCTGCTGCCCGTATGTCCTCCAATGGATCAACGAAGAGTCACAGCCAGTGAGTGGGCAGCACGCTCATGCACTCGTAACACTCGCACTCATCCTGCAGGATCTCTGCTTCGCGCATCGCATTACGTGTGTATTTTGCCACCTCAGCCCGGGACCGGCAGGGACCAACGCACTAGCACACCACTTTTAAGCCGCCAATCAAGAAACGCTTGTTTCGAGGCAACTCGTGTGCATGGCAGCTGCTATGCCGATTGACTTGCAACCCCTCATTGTTGGACTGTACTGAGGTCGGCTCGTTTCGGATGATCTTGATGGCTACTTGTCGATTTCGCTTGCAATCCTTTGCTTGCAGCACGCGGCCGAATGTACCATCACCGAGGAATTTGCTCACGACGTAGCGGGAGTTCATTTGCAAACCCACACGCCACCTTGGTTTCAAGAAATTGGTTTCAAATCAGCTCCACTGAATTATTGTGCACTGCAGTGCCCACAGCCAGAGCTTGAGCGTTCCATGCTGAGTACAGAGCTCGAAATGCTGCACCTCATCCTTTTCCAGACGAGGACCTGCCCCAGCCTTTTTGGGCTCCGAGACTTCCGAGTACGAGTAGTCCGAGTCGGAGTCCGAGGTGTATGTGTCCGTGCAGCTGCTGACAGACAGAGGCTGATTTAGATCCGCCGCTGTCTTTTGACGCTTTTTGCTCCGGCTGCGGCTTTGCCTGGTGCTTTTGCGGCTGCTGCCATACCCGAGACCTTGCATGTCTCAGTATCATCTCGCGATCGACGGCCAGCTCGGTCTGGGAGGCAGCCACATCGGTCGGTGGAGCCTCCTTACAAGTGTCTTCCCAATGGTTCCCTTCGTTTTGGTTTGGCACGTGCTGAACGACCCTTTACGCCGCACGATATCGGCACTTCAGCTCGAAGGGCCTTCTAGACCTGTCGTGCAAGACAAACCACTGACTATATTGGGATGCTGCTTGCAAAAAGCTTGGACCTTCAACAAATGTCTCTCCAAGCAGGCTTGTGGTCAAAATGAAAGTAGTGTCACAGTGTCACTCTGTGGGGGCGAAGCTCAATTAGCCAGGTTGGCTACAACCCAGTGTGCATCTTTTCGAACGATGCCGGAGTGGGCGTTTTTGGTCTGCGGCTGCTAAACGCAGATTGTGGCACTACATGCCTGGGCTGGTGATCTTTATGCGTCCTCAGAAACAAACTTTCCCACAAGACTCTTAACCTTTATGCAAGATGCACGAACAGTTCGAGGAAGCACAAATACAAGCATTCCGGATTAACAAGGGTGCACTTGCATATGCAAGCGTCTTGAAAGCACATGCCCACTGGCCCGGTTTGCAACACACCCTCGCCAGCAGTTCTAGGAAACTGTGTGCCAAGTTGAGACGAGGAGTGTGGCACAGTGGATGACAAGGTCAAACTATCCAGCTTCTGGCAGCATTGCGCTGCATTGCACCCACAGCATCATGCCAAGCATGCGCTGCTTGGCCAACTTGCCGTGACCCGTCTTTCTAATGCAATGCTTCATATGGACTTCATGGAGCAGTGTGTGCTTCTTGGTTGCTCTTTGGGTCAGTGCTGACCGTCATGCATTGGTTTTGCGCGCTATTCTCGAGCAAAACCCTGCACCCGACTTCGCAGAAAAAGTCGGAACTAAGAGCTGTCGTCCTGGACTTCCTCTTTAGCAGCCTCTTCTGCCTGGACTTGCTCCTGTGGTGCTTCACTCCCCTGTGTCGCATCTTCGTCTCTGTCATCATCTTCATCGGCAAGGTCAGCGGTCACATTCGTCTCATTCTCTTCCATGTCCTGCAATATCCCACAGCTTGTCACTGCATGGCTGACTCCTGAAAACATCCCAAAACCAAACACTTGGCAGCGCAAACCAAACACTGCTTTATGAGGAACTGCACGGCCGACAGGCTTCGGAAGGAAATCTAAGCACCGTCCGCGCCCGAGCATCCGTCGACCTCTCGGATGCAAGGCTCTGTTTGAGACCATCCCTTCCTGAGCATTATCGTATGAATAGGATCGTGTCGTTGACACCCCACTGCCACAGCACGGCTACTGTCGCTTCCAAGCCAAAGCCATGAAAGCCAAAAGCCAGTCCCTCAGTCCTTTTCCTTCTGCAGCTCCTCCACACTGGGCAACGCCTGCTTTTCGGAGCCTGGCCTCGGCGCGTCAAACAACCGCCCTGAGCCCTGAGCTCAAGAGCTAAGGCAGCCGAGGGAGCTGAGGGAGCTAAGAGCGTCACAGGGCGGTGAGCTTGTCTACGCCCCATGCCAGCACATCGGCATAGGAGCTTGTGACCAGGTCCTGTTGGCAACGGGAAACCACGCGACTTCCTCGGCACCACGTGCTTACGGCTCAGATGCCAGTCCTGCACATCCTCAAAAGATGTTGTTTCTGCAATTTGCTGGATCGCCACGGCAGCAATGCCCAAGCTACCGAAGCGAACTAGAAGCATCAAGGCGTCATCCTTTCGCTTCTCCCAGGAATACAGAGGCTGGAAAGAGTCCAGGAATCCACAGTACCTCAACAGCTTTCAAAGCGTTTAGATTTCGAAGACTTGCCCTGAGATCGCTGTCAAGAGCTGAGGCAAGAGCTCGTCGTTCAGGTTTGGGAAAATCCAGAAATCAAAGCCAACTATCCAGAACATGGTGAAGATCAGCATGCGCAGGATGAGGACGCCGAAGTACAACGTAAGAAATATCACGCTCAAGTACCACACACCCACCTGCGTACAAGCGAAACAGCGGCGAGAACGTGAACAACGACTCTTGCAACTTCTAGGTTGGGGCACAACCGTCTGGATGCCTTGGCCCACACTGGCCAGACAGGAAACATGCACGCGAGGAGGACTCCAGCAATGATCAATCCCAGCAAAAAGTGCTGCAGACCGCTGCCGCCCTCGTATGTGATGACGTAAAACCTCACAGGACAAGCCGGACATGATCGTGATCCTATTGTGCTGTCACAAGGAGTCGGCTACAAAGAACTTCCAAGAAAAGCATTCTGGCCATCGTTGCGACTTGACATGACCCCAAAGTCTGTACATATTGCCCCGGTTCATCTTACGGTCAGGTGATGACGTAGACCTTAGACCGAGGCCAGGGCCCTTCAGAGTCGAAGGTCTGGTTGGGCGTCCGGCCCAATCTGTCAGGCCACTTCTTGGGCTTCTTCTCCGCGCCATCATCAGACTTGGACGTCGGGTTAAGGGGCTTGTACATGGCCTCGCGAGATCGACCGCAACCAGGTGAGATCTGACTCTGAACAGCCGTCGGACTTCCAGCCTTGTAGCAGAATTTTCGGTCAATCAGCTCTTGGCCCAGCCGAACAACATCCTGATCAGTCTGCGGAACCTGGCCGTCCAAAGCTTCTTCCAGCGCTTTGGGGCACTTCTTTGTCAAGATCCCTTCACTTTCCAGCAGGAACTTCTTGAAGTCTTTCCCACGGAAATAATCCACTTTCTTGCGCCCGACCTGCTTATGTGCAGCATCTTGGAGTTGAGGACCAGACTACACACACAGACACATTCTCATACTCTCTAACTCACACACACACACAGCACCAACTGCAGCTAAGCCCTGTGCTTCGCTTGCTGTCTTTGTCTTTATGCCCTTCTTGCCTAGAAGCACCTTCATGAGTGGTTCAAACGTTGGGTCCCATTCGGGCTCCTTCTCATTTTTGCTTCGCCCTTAGCTCCAACTGACTGTCGAACCTTGACTGATGCTGCAGGTCTACCATTGTGCATGAAAGCCTGACGGATTTGCAGAGGAGGGTGCTGAACATCGCTCTCGGCAACGAGTCCCAGAATCTGTCAAAACCTGGAGCCCTGCTAAACTCTGCCGAGCTTTGGGCCAAACCGACAGCAGAAGGGTCGATTACTCTGACCCCCTGTGGGTCTCCATTGAATGTGCTAAGTGGGTCGAATGCATCAGGGAGTGGTTTTCCTGATATGAATGCAGAAGAACGATTTGCCTGTACACATGCACACTAATTGGCTGCATCGCCCGGGTCTGAGGTTCTCCTAAGTCAATTTCAGCACAAGCCCAAAAGACGGAGGAAGCAGCGGTGCAAGATAATTCCGTGCACGAGGACCCCCATCTGTACAGCAACCAGCGAGAAGTGGACGAAGTGGAAAGCCAAGTTCAGACTGCTCATTTTCCGTGCCTCAATGAGGTCACCGACCTGCTCTTTCAACATGACCAGGCAGCGCATGCCTTTGCAAACGAACCCACACCTCGAAGATGCAGGTTTCGTGACGCTCGCACTTCCGTTTGTCAGCGATCGTAAGTGGCGCTTCGGCTTGCCACCCGTTGTACACTGGCTGACCTGAGAGAACACGTAGGGAACTGCATAAAATGCAGTATGAATCGGGCCCCGAACCTGCGAGGCGAAGCGCAAGGAGCACAGCGTCTCGTGCGAGTGATCTGCTTCGGGGCTGACCGTAACCAGCATCAGAGTCTTGCCCTGACCGTTCAAGCAGGGCCTCAGTTTGAAGCGGATTGCATCACTTCAAGGAGTCGTCGTGCAAGTGCCCGGCTCCATCAAATGTGTCCTGAGATGGGCTGAAGCTCTGCCAAAATGTCATCACAGCTATGTTTTGAAGCAACTCCTTTGCAACCTGAAAAAGGGTATGCTGGCGCTGCTGTCGTGGATCAGCTTCGAGTTGCGGAAAGGAATGTGGGATCGCCCTTCGGCTTTGGCAAGAAACACATCTGCCAAGCTTGACCTGCAGCTTTGCATCCTCCGCCCTTTTACACTTCATGTCTGCAAGGGAAAGACAATGCAGCATCGTGCACCGAGGAGTTTGCAAGCTCCTGTTGATGTTCTGTGTCTCTTTGAGCCTGTCGCCAGTCGAGCCTGACCTTATGTCAGAACTCGCCGCGCCCCCCTCTGCTTTGTGGATCTTTACGTCTTCTTGTGAACTATGACTGTGAACCCCAGGGAATCAGAATTCTGCACTCATGGCATAGCACGCAAGCATGCGCAGATCTTCTTTGCTGTTGTCGACCTCAGCCTGTGGCTTGTCGAGCCGCTCAGATCCCGCCAGATCTACCAAGTGCAGTGCTCCGTGCAATTCCTGGAGTTCGACTCGAGGGCAGCTCAACCCGGTCGCTGAAAGGCTTAGGTCCCTGGCAGAATGCTGCTCACGGTTGACGCCGTGGAGATACAAAGCGAATATCGAATGCGAGCGGGACGATGATGCGTTCATTTCAGTTGCACCAACCTTCACCAAAGTGGAATGTCGTGCAATGCATGCGAACATGGCCAGAATCAGGCCAGGCACGGATCGAGCCCTGGCTGCCGTCTCCATTAGTTTGCTGATCTGCTCCATGTGAGAGACCTCTGGGGGGCTCTCGGCTGTTGTCGTCTTTAGCCCAGCAAAGCAGCTAGCGCCTCCATCAGTGTCAGATTGGTCACGCAGGTGCCCCAGGCATCGTCGTGTTTGATGACATGAACCAGTTGGCTTCCATCGCTGCCCAACAAGTCGCGGAGCACCTGGAAGAACTGCAGAATTTTCAGCACGTTGCCCGCTTGCCGGAATCCGTGCCTCATTGTAGACTTCCAGGAAGGAAACTTTAAGAGTCCATGCCCAGCCTAGTGCTGGCAGCGATCAACATCCGCCCGCTCTAGACTGTCGTGGTTTGAAACTCTGGCCTGAGGCCTTCATGGCTTCAGATGCCCGCAGAATCTGCTGCACTGATCGCGGAATAAGACCTGAATCGTTCAATGCTCGCCAGTGCACACGGCTTATCAAGTTAGTGTCTTCAGATCGTGGCCAAGTGCGCCAGGCGCGGAGGAACCCTGCATTGTGTAGGTTTTTCCAGAACCTGTTTGGCCGTACCTGAACAGATCCACCACTGCAAACCAGCTTCTTGTCCCAGTCCGGGCATGCTGAGACCACAGCGCGAAAATCGAAACTTTGAACCCGTCCTGATACTGATGTGATCGCGCTGCTCACTCCATCCAAAAAGGGACTATAGTATTGACTATAGGCTTAAGTGGCATGGACATAGGCTTAATGTCGTGCTGCTGGGTTCGAAGAAGTGCCGTCTCTTCTGGACTGCACCTTCCATTTGCAGCATTTCTGGGACAGCTCAGGCTGTTGCCAGTGCAGACTGGACAAGGCCGCTGACTTCCTCGAAGATAGCCTCGCGCTGCAAAAGCAAAGACAACTTGCGGTCTCACTTCCGGTGTGCTTCTCGTGGGTTGCTGGTCTACAAAAACCCTTGAGATTGTTTCATGGCGCCCATGCCTTAGCTGCAAAGTTGCACGATTGCAAAGGCTGCAGCGAAGAGAAACAGTTATTCATCACAAGTTCGTGCATTACTGGCATTCTTTGCGACAGGGGGGTAGCCCTTAGCACATGGCTGGCAAAGTAGACTTGCAGCTTGCCGCTTGAGATGAGATCATGGCTTGCCCCGAAGGACCGGCCTCCTGGGAAGAGCTCTCGGAGAAGATGCGGTCGAAGCTGAAACCGTGAAGCTCGTTCATATAGTCCAAGTTAAGCTTGTTCTGTCGCATTGCGGGAGGATGCATGCGGAAATTGGGATGGATCCTAGAAGGCCTCTGCAATCTGCAAGTGTTGCGCCGCAGCTTGCTGATTTCCGATTTGTGGCCGCACACGACAAAAGACTCGGATGTTTCCCTTCAGCTCCTGATCCACGGCAGGCTTCGACCAAATAATCATGGGCTGCCAGGCCATTATCAGCTTTAGCAACTTTAGCACGGAGGCCGCGAAACAATCGACAATTTGCAGAATAACTTCGACTGCTTCAGGCGCCCTGAACCACGCCGTGCGACTTCTTGGCTGCACCAAACCCTGCTCGCACTGGCTGGAGAACCAAGACATGCCCTGAATTCAGGGCATTCGTGGGGACCCTGGTGTGCAGTGCGAGCGAAGCAGTGGGCACAACCACTTTGACATAGCAAGTTGCCTCCCACCTAGGACCTAGCTTGCATGGTTCTACAGGTACGCCTGCCAATGGCCAATGTCTGTCCTGAGTTGGGCCCTTCGCCCCTCGCTCCTGAATGACGTTGTGAAGCTCTCGGCGTGTGCTCTCGGCACAGGCCAGTTGACTTTCCAAAGACTGGATGTAACCTTGCAGACGTCTGTCTTAGAGGTATCGGTTGGGGCACTTGCTAGAAGCTGGCCTTGATGACGAGACAGGTTGCCCTGTTGGTTGTGGAGCTCCGCTTTTGTGCATTCCACTTGTTTGCTCAGTTTGTCCACCTCGGCCATGGAAGTGCAAGTGTTGAGTGTTCGTTGTGACTCGCTGTGGACTTGTGCGAGTGCTGAACTTAGCTCAGGACTGTGAGCCTCAGTTCAGTAATTGCCTCCATCTGCTGCTGGTTGCTGGTCCCATGATGCTCCTTGTAGCTCCGGAACTCCACCTGTGATTCCGATGGGGGACAAGAAATTGAAGCAAGTAACTCCTTTTCGAAAACGTGATATCCTGGAGGTCGCGAACCCAGATTGCAAAGCCCGTCTAGCCGCTCTAGCCTGCAGCGCATCACGTTCTTGATGAAACTTCTCACACTCCAGTTCTTTGGCCTGAGCAGCAGTATGCAGCAAGCAAATCGACAATTAGTCCAGTCCCTGCGCCGCATTCCATGAACTCTAGGAACTTGACGCTGGCCACAGCTCTCAGACTTGCCAAGTCCTGCATGGGCTTAGAACTCACTGCAAGGACAGCGGAAATTGAAATCTCATACTTCAGTGCAGAGACTGATCCTCTCGGAGCGTGCTGACTTTGATCTTCGATTGCGCAATTTCTTCCTGCTTGTATGGTGGTTACTGTCTCTGTTTTCCGACTCATGGAACACGTGCGAGCCTGAAGTGCAGCTTGGTGTTCAGAAGCGCGCTCGGTCCTGTCAGGGCGGACGGCTTCTGCGACAAAACAACATTGTGCAACATGCCCGGCAAAAATCCATCAAGGGATTTGCAACCGAAGTGCTGGAGATCTCTTTCTGTCTCAGCATGCTGCAGCATCTTACGCAGCTCTTGCAGCTGGTCCCTGTGCACCGCTGGAGTCAGTGTGCTTCTGCACAGAAAGCATGAAAGCTGCGGCCTCATTATCGACAACTCTGACTCCGTGCGATGTCGCCTTGAGGGCAGACTTAGCAGCAAATAGTCACAGCTGCAAGATGCTGATGCCGCGAACACAATCTGAGGACATGTGGTGCCGAGAGCTGCAAACGAAGAGATTTTCCAAGACCCGAACTCCCACTGAAGTTGTTCACTCGCGCTGTCACGAAGAAACTGAAGTGATTGCAAGGTCTCGTGCAGGGTTGTCTCCTGCAGCTCTCCATGTGCAGTGCACAGTCCAGCTCTGCGCGGAGCGGCGTCCTTATCGCTTAGCTGCTGTTGCAGCACGTCCGTGGCTTGTCTGAAGGAACTCTCCTTCGGTCGAACACAAGGGTTGGCAAGAACACATGCAGCGTTTGGGGATCGCCTTCTCTTCTATCAAAGCTTGGTGCTTTGTCTTGGCTTCACGTAAGGCCTCCTTCATCTGCTTTTCCTGAAACAGCCAGGACGGACTCATTGTCTTCTCACTTGGACGCTTTGATAAGCATATAACGTTGGAAATCTTCTCCCTCAACCACACCTGGCCGGTGAGGCCCAGGTGCCCCTCCAACAAAGAGACTCTTAATGTTAAGGAGGTGGGCATCAAGCACGACTTGTATACACCCCGGCGGCTATCGTTGCACGGCTTCGTGGCTCTGGCAAGCTACAGGTGCCCTGCTGCCTGCGTGCGAAAAGACCTCTCGCTGTCTTCGTGGCATGTCTTCAATGCCTGAATGCTTTGTCTTGCGTGATGCTCCTCGTCAACAGGTACAAGAAAACGGTCAGGCAAGCAGTCGAAGTGCAGCAGAGTCCAGCCTTATCAGCCAGCTCTTGCTTCAATGCACAAAGTGCTGCCTCTGCTGCATCTTCCTGCTACGGGCCGCATGCAAACTAAGGCCACAGGCTCCGTCTGCTCGATCTCATCAACGAGTCCACATACTCAAGTATGCACGCCGACACTCCTTGAGTTTGTAATGCTGCTCCTTTTCGGACATCTGCAGTTGGTGTATCGCAGTGAGGTGTTCAATGAGCTCGTTGAGTTTGGCCTCCTGTGGCAGTAGAGTCATTTGCCCAACAACTAGTGCTACAAGTAGCACGAAATTTGTCCTTGCTCTCGAAGGTTGCTTCGCGTTGGTCGAGCGCCGACCGGTGTGCTTCCTTCAGGCTTTCAATAGCATTGTGCAACTCATCCTCCTGCCAGATGAAGTGACAATCCAGGTTTGCAAAGAATTTGTCCAGCATTTCACATTTCTTGAACAGGTTGAATGTGCTAAGCCTTCTCCGTCTGGATCTTCTGCATTTCCGCAATTTCTGCGGCGTGTTCAGCTTTGGCATCTGCTAAGCAGTCCTTCGCCCGTTGCTCCTTCAAGCAGAACGTCCACGAGCCTTCCACTGCTAGACTCACCACAAACGACCGGCCTGCTCGTTTAGTTGGGCATCTTTCGCTTGGATGACTTCTTCCAGCTGCTGTATTGCCTTTCCTGCCTCGGAGTCCTCATTTGCACGAGGAAGGAGGGAGACTGGGCTAACTTCTAAGCCCGGTCGGGTGTCCTTTGATTGCAGTGCCTCTTCCAACTCGTTAAGGCGCTGCTGGTGCTCGTGTTGCAAAGCGTCTTTGGCTTTGTTGTAATCGGCCTTGGCAAACACACAGCCTCTGCGACTCTGCCCCCGAGCCTTCTTGCGATTAGGACTGTGACAGCATCAACACCAAGGCATCAGCCAAGAGAGCAGCTTCCTTTTTTCTGTGAGCTTCGACGAGCTGTTCCTTGGCCTGTCGTGGCAAGTAAAAGTGCCCATGCAAATCCACTTGAAGAATAATATACCTCTATCTGTTCAGTTCGTGCTTGTGTATGCACGGCTCCTATGACAGGTGAGCGAGCCTACAGGAAAAACTGTCGGCGCCATGGCGAGGACCGAGCTCTTGTAAGTAGAGTCTCCATGACACGCACTGTGGGGAATCACAAACAGTGGCGCTCCCGCAGTGCTGCCAGACTTCACCACTTTACGCAACAGTGCCATGCTGAAGCATCGGCGATGCGAAGCCACCCCTCTACTTTGCATTAATATATTAACTACCGCAACATGCAGCAATTGTGCGTACTTTGGCATTTCTTTCAGGTAGCAGGTAGCATTCTGCGTCAGCAACATGACACGTTCTATACTGAAGGAGGCCGGGGCACTGGCAAAGCAACGTGCCATGGTTGTGCTGTGCTTGACCCCTCCTCTACTCCACAGAAGTCGGAGGCTGGCTGCCTGCATCGTCTCGTCGACCTGACGACGCAGCGTGGTTGCTACCTGTCACAGCATAGACAACGGGCGACAACAGTAAATACTGCTGATTCGACCCCATCTTGAAGACTCTTCAGGAATTGGAGCTTCTCGGCGCCCGCACTCTACTTAGCGGCAGCGTGGCACAGAAGCTGGAAGGAATAATGTGGAGTCTGGAATCAAGTGGCTTGACATCGACATGCAAGGCCTCTTCCATCTGTCGGCGATGCCTGTCCGACATGTCCTCGCATCTGCGGCGTGCAGCAGCAGCCTGTTCGTCGGATGCTTGGCGAGCTCAAATCCATTTTGGCCTCACCCTATGTGTTAATCTAGGGAAGCCGCATCTTCTGCTTGAGCAGATGCCGTTGCCCTGCGGCGTGTTGCTGAACGAAAGGAGAACTTACATCCTCCGACGCTTCTTCCTTCGGCCTTGCTTTTTCCAGGTCTTGCCCAAGACGAAGCACTCGGCCGGACTCTTCGCACAACTGCTTTGAGAGGAGTGCTTCTCGGCCTGCCAGCATTGCTGACCAAGCGCAACGTACAGTTCGCAGCGCTTGCTTCGATACCTCGCCTGCTGCCTCTTTCTGCACTGAGGCCAGCTGTGCTGCTGCCTCCAACATGTCATGTCGTCTGAACTTCTGAGAAGCCTTCTATTGCATGAAGACGCCTTGCATGGATCCTGAATTTCGCTTGGCTGTGCATGAAGCAGGCTGCACAGAAGCAAGAGTGAGAGAGCGAGCAGGAGACACACAGACAAGATGAAGACGTAATATGAGGGCAGCAATAAGAAGGCAAAGAGCACCAGTTCAGGTAGGTCTCGAGCCATCCACATCTGTTCGTATAGGGACTTATGACCGAAACTTAGCAAACAACCTCGAGTCACGTATGCTTCAGTAACTACACTCCGCCGGAGCCTGAACAAGATCGATGTGAGTAAGCTAAATCTTAGTGCTTTCTCATGGCCTCCTTGAGCTCGAGTTTGGAGGAACACAACCTCAGTCTTGGACTCGGTGCAACACGCAGCTGCAAGAAAACTGCGGTTACACCTGGTTACGCCCACCAAACTGCAATTACGTCACTATGTTTGTTGCACCTCCTGCCGTTAGTGCAGCTTTCAGCGACCGTGGCAAACGCTCCCGTTTCCCAGTTGCGGTGACCTCGTCAGTCCTCGTTCTCGAAGCACCAAGACGGGCGCTCTGCCTAACCCTATATCTGATCTTCCCCTCTGTCCTGTGCGGTGAGCTCAACATAGCTCAACTGTCCGCTGGTTTATGAAGTCATCCCATCTGCGATGTCTTGCAGCCACCCCTGCCGAAAGGCCCAAAGATTCTAGCTTCCTTGTCTCAGACATGAAATCTCGTAAAGCAAGCTCCACACGACCCTGTTACCCCAGGTGGAGACGCCACATGCATACGACCTTTGTAATCTTACAACAGAATGCGCTCCGGCAGAGGTTCGTGTTCACGAGTCGACACCGCAGCACGCTTCAGTGCAGTCCTGGTCCTCTCCGTCATTATGGTTGCGAGGGTGGGAGCTGCTGTGCATCGAGCCGGAGTGGTGCTCCGCTGGTCACGGTTGTTACCCCTTATGGGCATGGGTGAAGCTCCTTGTCTCAGGAGGGCAACACAACACATGGTGAGGTGTGGAGCTGAGTTGAGGGAGTGACGAGGACACGAGCCCGGCCTAACAAAGGACGTCACCTCCGTCCCGAAGGCTTAAGGTACATAGCCCGCACAGCAACAACAATGCAACAGAACACAAACAAACAGAAACAGCCGAATCCGAAGGATGACACGAAAGTTACCAATAATCACCACCTCGATGGCCACGAAAAAATGACCGCGAGCAGTGGGTACTACAGCGAACTGCCCGCAACTGATGTGACCTCTGCGGTGAGCAAACATGAGCAAACACTATCACGAACGAGTCGACTGCGAACGCCGGGGATACCACGGCGGTGAGAAAGTAAGAGGGGAAATATCAGGATAGCACGTGACGTGGGCCGCATCTGGGGTCCTTGAAGGGAGACGCGCAAGGTGACCCACCGAAAGCCCAAAGGAACACAACACATTTTCTTGTCGGAGGCAGATAGATGTAGGGATGAAACTTAGAAGTAGAAAGTGTGTTGGGAGGACTAGGGGGGCTCAGATCCGGTTACAGGGCTGCGCTCGCAGTGGAGCTGATGTGGGATTTCGCGCATGCTTAGGTACTGCATGTCCCGACTGGTCCAAGTTGAAGCCGATGACTTTGCTTGAAACGACGATACTGCTGGCTGTAAGAGCAGCTGAGACCTCTCAGGTGGCCACCTTGCATTCACCTCTTGCTCGGCAGCTGCCAGCGCCTCAATCACAAAAAGCGGCTGAGGGCTTGATTTCTGGTGTTGTTTGCAGCCAGTGCCTGCCAGAGTAGACCCAGGCCGCATGCTCGTGTCTCCACTGTGTAGGACATTATAGGATGGTGGAGCTGATGAGGCCAGTGAAATTCTGCGAATGCTGTCGCTTGCCAAGTCTGGGTCAGGAAACGTTCAGAAAGGACTGACAATATTGCCACAGAATTTTCGAGACGAATCCAGCTGGGTTAAACTAGTCAGGACCTTGGACAGCCTGAACTCCAAAACCTCACGCCTCACATGACGACATGACGGGCGGTAGCAAACGGCGCGAAGATAACTGGCAAATAGCAAACTCAAGCCCTACTGAAAAAGGCATTGAGATCGATCGATACTTTGAGAGGCTCCCGCAACTTGCGCCACCAGACTACCACCGTAATTGCACACTGTGCAGAAGGCGGACAGCTGCAAAGCGAACCTGAACGCAATGCGGCCTACATGCCGGCCAATTCTATTGCACACAGATGCCCGGTCCCAGACTCTCGCACCAACAACAGCAAAGACTCCAGCGATCCCTCTCTTCGACCCTCCCTCCGGTTCCCTGAGGTTCGACACACATCACTTCAAGACTACACGGTACCTCAATTTCTACATTTCCCTCGTCATGGGTGTGGGGCCATGGCCCTCAACCCAGGAGTCTGTGATTTGGGGGTAAAGTGCTGCTTCTGCTGCGAGTCCAAGAATCTAAGGCACCGACTTCCGCCAAAGCTTTGGCTTTTAACCGTTGGTCTGATAGCGCGTTCTTCAGGGGGCAGATCATCGCCTGGAGATCTGCAATTTTGTCCTTGAAGTCGTACTTGCCAGCAGTGGGCTTCAGTTTCAGAACCTGGGCAATACACCTAAAAACCCCTGAGACAGGAGAGAGTATGTCAAGGCCACAAACTATGTTTAGGTTGCGGCGGGAAGGATGCAATCTGGATCTCCCAAGGTATCCCTCAAGACTTTCTGCAGATCGATGCCGCAGGAGGTTGGAGCATCTTTTCTTATGGCCTGCCCATGAAGAAGCTGCGAAGGATTGCTTCGACTGCACCCACGGAATGGCCTGAACTGTTTTGGTCTGCGCTGGTCGCAGCTTGAAGCCAAATCTGGCCCGATCGCTGTCGCTGGGCCTATCCTTCGCAGATGTGGCATCATTTCTGGTCATGTCTGTGCAGTGTTCTTGCCAGTCCTGCACGTTCGGAGCAGTGGGCTGAAGGTTCTCATCATTTTCGAACCTGATGGCATGATACCGGCCACAAATCTGCCACATGCAAACGATTGGTGATGCTTTCATCATTGCGGACATGCTGCACTTCTTCGCTGGATGCCATCTTGAGGCAGCAATCCTACAAAATGCTGAGCCGAGATGCAGCATAGGTAACTTAAGTACCCATTAATTTTCATAAACTAATTTCCGTTCCATGAACTCGTGTCTTTGACTAGACCTGTTTTGCATACGTCTAAAGGCGCTTGTTCCGAGAACCTGGGGCCTTTGCAATTCGACGTGTATTGGTTTTAGACCGGCTACGTGATTCTCCAAAGATCTCCGAAGCCGACATGTCCCTGGACTCAATCAGGTGATGTGTCGTTGTCCCTTGTCAAGCTTGCTTCTCCTGACGGTTGAAGATGAGTCGCCCAGCCTGCCCTGGCGATTCTTCTGCACCGCAAACGGTGGCACAAGTGCACTCTTAAAAAGACTTGCTCCGTTTTGCGACGGTGCTCCGTGCAACTCGGCTGAAACGCGCACACGCAGGAAACTGCTACACACCAACGAGGCCGCTATGTGGTTTGGCTTTGTGCGGTTGGCTGGAGCGGGTGTTCGTGCCATGTTAGCTGGGGCTGGCTGTTGCTACTACCTTCGATCACGATCTCTACCGCGATCACGGCTTCGGCTGCGACTTCTCCGTCTCCTGCGATATCTCACGGATGCGGCACTTTCGGCGGCCAATTCTCTGTAGCACGGCTCATGGGCTTCCGGCCTCCCTCTGTCGCGGCTGTTGCTTCGACTGCGCCTCTGCTTGTGCGAGTGGAAGCTACAAAAGTAGAAGCGCAAAGTGCACGCAGCACGCGTCGATCTGCCAAGTCATTGGCCGGCGGCTTCGACTTCGGCTGTTGCTGCCAGTGGCAGCTGCAACCTGATCTTGAGGTCTTTGTCACGCTGACGAGCATGCAAGATAAAAGCCCCGAGCCGCTCTCTTCAATCGATCCTTCCGGGAGTAGGTCGCTAAAGCGCCATCCGCGATCTGAGCATCAACGGCCTGTCGCAATCGGTCCACGAGGTCTGCAATTGCTGCAAGCAAAGAAGTGCCGAGGACTTCCGGCCTTGCGGCCGTTCTCGGTGAGCTCCTTGGCTCTGGCGACCAGATTGCCGCCGATGGCTTCGGTGAGGCCTTTGGAGCCAACAGCCTCAGTAATCAACATGCTCAGCTGGTGCAGACAGACGCAGCACTAGGCAAAGGAGACTTGGTGCTGGACCATAACTTTCGCCAGCTGTACTACCTGATCTGCTGACAAGCGAGACTTCTTCTCCAGCTCTCGACGCTGCTTGGTGACCTGGGCGCGTGTCTGGCGAGTTGTTGATGTTCGCTGGACCAGCAACTCCATTTACTGAGCTGAGCGAAGTCGCCTCGTCGTCGCTGTCCCAGGCACCCCCAGAGCCCTGGGAGCAGGGCAGAGCTAGATGCAGCGTGCATGGCCCAGCCTTTTCCATCTTATCCTGCCTTCGTCCACTCCTTCAGTGTCTCAGACCAGAAATCAACCAACCTGGGGAGCGAAAGGACTGCATCCATGTTCACACCAGAAGTCAAAGTGTAGTCACATGCAGCAGTGAGCGAAGGCAGGTGCTTTTTCCCCACACTCCGAAGATACCGAGTAGTGGCAGATCAGGTCAAAAATCCGAGGGACCCGGGGCAGGCATAGCTCAGACAGGTCCGGAGACCGGTCGGAAATACGCCACCCCACTCTCAGAATCGACCAAGAGGAGTCTCACGACCCCCAATCCGGTCCGAGAGAAAAAGAGGGTAAGAGACCCGAAAATCCGAGAATCAGGATCCTCCCTATAGTGGCGCCTAAGGCAGCCTTAGGAGCAGGCTGGATCAGATTTAAAGGAAAGCAACTTGTCCAAGACAATCCAGTCAGGTGTCCAAGAAGAAGAGACATCCTTCCTATGACACATGGAAAATCCATCAAAATTGAAATGGGTGAGCTGATCTGCCCAGGTGTTTGAGCACCTCTTGACATGGGCGACATGAGCGAACATGCCCTTCCGAAATTCCTGGGCCGAAAGTTCAATCAGCAAGGCCGAGCAAGGCCACTTCTTGGAAGATCTCTTGCTGGCCGAATAGGCATTCCCCTCGTTGTCTGTGGTAAAGGGGAGGTGAATCTCCAACATGCTAGGGCAGACCAATTCAGCTGCCAGCATAAAGAGCACCAGG
>BGNK01000827.1:146353-167586 GCA_003297005.1 Symbiodinium sp. clade A Y106 | reverse complement strand
GCATTGGACTGGAGCCTCAGAGGGATAGAAGGTCCTGAGTTCAGGATGGTCAAGAGCAAGGTAGCCAAGAACCGGACGAGGTCGCCTGGTCTACACTTCCGTTCCAACTTCTGTTCCCAAACATAGAGTGGCTGAAGATGAGGGCTAACCTGGGGTAAGCTTTGGCCACCCACTGGAGTTTTCCCAGTAGGGAGGTAACCTCCTTCCGGACGTGAAGGTCACCTGCCTCGAGTTTCTTCAGGGCTGGTAGCAGGGTGGCAAGCTTGTCATCCGGCAGCCAGACGGAGCCGTTGGAAATATCCACCATGTAGCCCAACCAACGGTTCTCCTTCCCAAGGACATTCTTGTGCCAGGAGATTGGGCAGCCAACCAGGGTAAGGAAGAGCATCAGGGGCGACCCCCCAACCTTTGTGCAGACAAGACAAGAACGAGGAGAGCAGCAAGCCCCTCAAGGCTCCCGGTCCTGTTCAGAAGCACTGGCCGGGTCAGCTGGGGGAGAACGTTCCGGACCATCTCGATCATCGCCAGGCTCTCCACCGAGGAGAAGCTATCTGCCTGCAGCTGTGAGGTCCGTGCCGTGCACCACAGATGGGGTGGAGCCAAACATCCTCACCAGACTCCAAGGTAAAGACCTTTGCGCGGAGGGCGCGCGGCAGGGTCTCCACGGTCACGTGCACGACATTACTTCGTGCATTCCAGAGGAAGCCTTTCCCCTCCAGGGAAGCAGAAGCGCGGGGTCAGAAGCGAGTCTCCCCAGCGCAAGCTGGCCCAGACACAGAGCAGCAAGTAGCCTATACGGAGGGTCTCGGCCGCAGAACAGGAGGGAGTCAGAATCAGGGACTCCAACCAAACAACGAAGCTGAGACTCAACGGAAGTGACTCCCTGCGCTCAGACGAAACGGACGGAGATGCAAGCCTGGCAGACCGGAGAGATCAGCGCCGCTTTCAGCAGGGGCAGACCGGCCACCTTGCAGAACCAAGCCAACGCTTTAAACTGCATGGTTGAAAGGCCTTGTTGCTGGCCTGGGAGCGAAGCCAATCGGGCAACAGACCCGGAGGCGGACAGAGAGGGTTAGCTCCGGAGAGTTTACAAAAAGAAACCCAGTTCAACCATGCGTCGAAGAATACCGTTGTAAAGTAGAGGGAACAATTTATCGAGGCGACCCGTTGCACGTGAAAGGACACGTCTGCAGAAGCGGACGCCTCCACGAACAGGGTCTCCAACTCCGCCCAACGCAGGAGCAGAAGGCGCATTTCCTCAGAGGCAGCGCCGCGGACCCGTGACGGGTCGACGAGGCCTCGCAGGCGCATGAAGCCGGTGGGAGATAGCAGAGCACGTGCCGTACGTCTTGGCTAGAGCTGATGATGCCCGTGTACCAGGTGAGTGTCAGCCGAGTTGGGGTGGCAGGCAGCTCGGACTGTACCGGCATTCAGCAGTGGTAGAAATACCTTCGGATATAGTATGTACTGCTACAAGATACCTATTTTCGGCACGCTGTAGCAGCTTGCACATGAAACCAACAGTCTCTGCCGCAGTCCGACCTCCGGTTCGAGGCCCGCCGGGGTGTGTTGCAAAGCACACAGTTGCACCGCCTGGAGGTGTGGCCCGGACCCAAGCCACCATTCTCGAGCTTCATCGTGAAGATCTCCACGGCCTGAGGCAACGAGGGTCTTGAGGATCCCGTTCCCGAGGGCGGTCTCTGCGGGAACGCTGTTGGCGATGCGTGCGGCAACCATCCCACTCGCGGTGTGGGAACCATCCAGTTGACAGCGGTCGCACCAGCTTGTGGCCATTTCCCCACACCAACTGCAAGGGGTCACAAAGAAGGCGTTGGTGGGGCATCCCGATACCGCCCCGTCTCCGTGTACCCTGCACGTAGCCCAGGGTTGTTTTGGCGAGTTTCAGGTGTGGGAGATCCAGAAGAAAGGCCCAATCCTGGTCGTCAGCGACCGGGGCTCCACTCTGGGCCTCAAGGAACGCTCTGACCCTCGGCTGGAAGCGGTCCCAAATGGCCTCCACCAGGATGACCGACGCGGGATCCCTCGTGTCCAAGATCGGAGGAACATCCATAGGAAGGCCAAAGGGACCCAGGAGCCAAAGACGAAAATGCTCTTCCGGCAAAGATAAAGGAAAAGAAAACGGCTGCGGATGCAAAGGCAACGGGCGAAGCTGCAAGAGGTGCGCTACCAAAATGCAGACAGACCTGTCCAGAGTGCAACGCAGGCAAGCGGCCAAAAAGTCCGAAACCCCAAAACCCCAAAGACCCAAACCAGAGAACCAATGCCAAGCAACAGAAAAGCCCCAACACTGAAAGGCAGAAGAAGCGCTCCATTTTCCATGCCAGCAAGGGTCGAGTAGTCTTCCAGGGCAAAAGAAAAGCCCCTATCAAAGGGCCCGCACCAGTTTTGGGGAGAATCAGGAGTGGCAATCGGCGCCTGAAGCAACCGTACCATCCATCTTCCCCTAAGGGCGCAGAATCATGACAAGGGGCAGCGTGAGCCCAGAACGGAAGAAAGGCCCACTCGGAGCCAGTCACGGCTTGTCCACGCCAGGACATCCAAAGACTGGAGGGCATCCAGAGAGGGCTCGGAGAAGACAAAGGCGCCAAAGCTGAATGGAGGCCTCACGTCCCAAACGGACTCGGAAAGGGTCCTTGCCAGGCATCTTGTGCGGTGCAGCATCCAGCAAGGGGGCCGTCCCTTCAAACTTTCGGCAAAAGAGCATGCGGCCCTTGATCCAACGTTCCCGCTCAAGCTAGTGACAATGGCCTGGAGCACCACCTCGCCATCGAAGATCTCCAAGAGGTGGCCGTGGGCCTCGTGGTGCTTGAGCCAATTTCCCTCCAAGTACAAGCATATCTGTGCTTGGAGCGCTTCGAGGAAGAGACCTGGGTGTAATCAAACCCAGAGAGCGCGGGCAAGACCGTGCCACACTCCATGAAGATCCAATGCCTCTGGTTGGGTTTGTTAGCGTAGGTGGGGGCCTTCACCCAAGCACCACCCGTGCAGCGGTAGTACTGGAAGGCCACCGCCCACTTGTGCTTGCCCGAGAAGAAGCTCTTGACGTCCACGAAGAGGGGATCGATCGGCAAAGTGATGCGATGGTCGTACTCCGCTCGGAGCCGCAGGCGATCAGGCGAATCCACCACGGGAGCATCCGGAAGCTGTGCCAACCAGCTGGGATTGTGGTGAAAATTCATACAGACCTCGAAAGTCATTTTCTTCAAGACCAAGGCGTAGTCCTCCGGGCAGGTCGGCTTACCCAGGCCCCGGGCCTCCACCCAAGATGAGGCTTTCATCCGCAGGTCCTCGCAGGATTCGCGGCGAGCAGCCCTCTTGTCCGCTACATTGCGGCGTTTTTTCAGAGGCTTCGGAAGGGCCCCCTCGGATTGAGGAGGTTTCCCACCATCTCCGGGATCTGCAAGGAATAGGCGGCCAGGTCGTGCTTCGCGAAGATGGAGTTGACCGAGTACATAGCACTGGAAAAGTCATCGTGGGAAAGATCGGTCCAGCTGGAGTACCAAGCATCCGCCTCTGTCTGATTCATCAGCGCCGGGTAACGGACCCTTTTGACACATCTGGAGCATTGCGTCAAGGCAACGCACCTTGTCCTCCAAAGTGGCTGGCGGTGGGGCCTGTTAGAGAGAAGGGAAGGTGGCTACCTTCTCAATTTGCTGTCGCTCACCTGAATGTCCTGAGGGTTGTTCGGGACATCCCGAATCAATCGGTGGACCGCCACCACCTCATCCTGGATCTTCTTGAGAACAGAGAGGCTCCGGGACTGGAACTGGGAAACTGGGCCCGTAGTGCCCTGCGAGTGCTCCTCAACCAGAGCCACCAGTTCACGGCTCCAAAGGGCGGGCGGCTGGACAACCGGCGTGTAGGTGAGCTGCCGCTTCCTGTTCTCCTCCCTTCTCTGCATCTTCTGGGGTGCCAAGGTCCGCTTCATGGCCGCCAAGAGGCCGGCACCCTGGTTGGCCCCCTCCAAGTTCTTGGCCAACGTAGCCGAAGAGAGCGAGGCCATGTTGGATACAGCCTGCTGTGCCGGGACCAGTGCTTTCTTAGCCGCGGTTTCCGCAGCTTCCACCGTCCCCTCTTCCATGGCTGTTTGCTCCAGGCCGGCCAAATTCTCCCGAGCTCGGTCCTGCTCCGTGGGCTCCTTGGCGGGGGGAACCACTCATCGGTGCCTGAAGCAACAGTGTCCCCACCCGCCCAAAGGTCGCCGTCACGACCGTACCGTCAATGTAGTGGATGCTGAAGATGCCACCATACTTTGCCTCAACCTTGACCACATCCGCAAGGGAAATCACGCGGTTCTCGGCATCCACCAAGACTGGACCGCAGGGGCTATCAAAGTGCTCCCATCTTCGATCACCTTCCCCCTTGGCCTTCTTGAGGCCCACTCCTCGGGCAACCTTTTGGACTTTGGTGGTCAGGGGGTGTCCCTGGCGGTCTCCGACCCAGGGACCAAATCAAGAAGGGTCTGGCCGCTCCCATTCGTAGTGGAGGTCAGCGCCCGGAGGTTGCAGATCGCCAGACCCAATTTGGTCTTCTGGACCACAAAGATCAAGGGCAAGGAATCCCGTGCACAGCAGCCAAAGACATCCGGGGCCCAGGCCACCAACTTGGAGTGGCACTGTAGGACCGCCATCGCCACACCGGCCGCCGCCTTGAGAACTCGTCCCCGGTCCTGCTTGTTCTCCAGGTTAATTGCTTCTTTAAAAGTGGAGCCCTCGAAGATTGCTCAGCCGCGTCCTCGAGCGCGATCTGAGCATTTGCCATGTTCGGGGAGAACACTACCCCCACCCTGTGGGGCCGCTGTTCCGCGCCCTCGTCCTTGGAGTCAAAGCGGGCAGTCGAGGTCGGAGGCAAAGAGGGGGTCGTCCATCATCGCCGTAAGCTCTGCGAGAGTAGGCCCCCCCCTCCGGCCATCGGCGCCTGGAGCAACCGGACCGGAAGGAGGGGCCCCTTCCACGGGTTGCTCTCGTTGAGGGTCACCGAAAGGGAAGTCCCAGCTCGGCCCTGTCGTTGCCCATGAGCTCCTCCCTTGTCAAAGCCGGAAGGAACAGGACCACCGTGCCCACGTTCTCGAAAGGGAGCTTTTCTCTCATGTGCATGAGGCCGCTGATGAAGAGGCTCGGATCGTTGAAGAACTCCTTGGAGGTCGCATCCACATGGGCCAGCAACTTGATGCGGTCCTCTCTTCGAAGGCAGTGCCAACGNTGGAGGTCGCATCCACATGGGCCAGCAACTTGATGCGGTCCTCTCTTCGAAGGCAGTACCAACGAGCAAGGACCGGGGGCGTGATGTCCTGGCCTTTGATTTTGCCAACCTCGGCTGGCACAACAGAGTAGAAGCGGCAGACTGTGTCCCACCAGGGATGGGAACGACTAAAGAGGTCGATCACGGCCAGGTAGGGAAAATCTTTCTGAAGCATGACCACTTTGTCTTCAATCAGAGGAAGAACAACACTAGGGTCCTTGGCTTCCTCCAGCTGTGCCTGGATCCAGGCCTGGAGCTGCTCCACGTCCTGATGCTCCACCGAAGTGTAATCGTCCAAGGTGTCCTGTGTGATCGTCACGGAGGGAGCCTTATCCTGGACCTGCCAAGACGCCGAAAGGGACGGCGCAGAATCCACAGCCATAGCGTCGGAGCCCTCGTCCACAGCCATAGAAGCCGCAGGAAGGGAGGAAGCCACTATAGCAGAAGCCGCCTGGGTAGGAAGATCAGCGCCTAGGGCAACCGCATCCGTGTCCCCTGGCGAAGTCTCCAAACATGCCACCGGCCGGCGAGAAGATTCCAAGCGGCGCCTCTTACTGCCATCCTGCATATCTGAAGCCAACTGCTTGAGAAGGGGGTGGTCCTTGAGGAGGCCCACAGTCTCAGCAGCAAGCAAGGTCTCGACAACACCCTTGCTCCGAACATCTACGTCCGGCTGCTTGGTGATATCTGCGAGCAAGGTCGCCACATCCTCAATGACCAGGTCGTCCGAAGATGCCGTCGGCACGACACGCGGAAGGGAAGCCATGACCAGCAACCGCACAAAGCAACCAACCAAAAACACAGAAACAGTCAACGAAAACCCGCGGGAGATCAGGCAGATCGGTCCCCGCCTCCACTGGAGCCAAAATGGCAACGTTTCCCGAGGGTCCGTAAGTCACCAAGGTGTGCAGCAGCTGACTTGGCCCTATGACATGCGAGTTTAACAGTGCACGCACGGTTCACTCTACAAACATCGCCGCACTTCTCCATCTTGATCCAAGTTAGCAACTCTCGCAGAATGGAAATTCTGAGAGATCAGCTTTGCCACAAGCCCATGCTTGGCACCGAGGCCTGTGACCAGCCCCTGGCGTCCATGTCAATCACGACACCATGCACAGCTCAAAGTTGACAAAACTGACGGATGTGACCTGTGACAGCATCAGCAGCTGCGCCGGTGGAAACACAGATATTCTGCCTCAGCACACGGTCCCACGTCGGGGGCAATCTGCGAGCGGGTCTTTGGCATTTGCTTCGACAGATGGTGCGAACGTCATGCTGAGTTTCAGTCGATCGATAGCTTCTTCCGCAGCTGCCTGACACGATCACGGAACAGCTGGCTCTTAATCGATTTCACGTCGTGGCCTCCAACAACTCAGAGCAACCATCCCCCGCAGTTGCCAAAACCAGCCTTGAGTTCCATGATCTTCCACAGCACCGTGCGCAGGCGATGTTCCGCTCAGCACTGCATACTTCAACTGCCGCCAGAACGCTTGATAACGTCAGCTGCAGGTAATGATCCCAGTTCACTTTTCAGCGCTTCCGCCTCAGCCCGTGCACTTGTCGCGCAAATGCCGCCGGCTTTTTAAGGGCCTGACCGCTTGCTTCAGAAGATATGCCTTGTCTTCGGTGTTCAAGGCCTGCGATGGCTGACAGCCCATCCCTTTCTGTGGCAGAATGCACGGCAGTTCTCGAGTGCTGATGCTTGTGCCTTCTTGGCTTTCGCCATCGCTAGGAGCAGGCGAACTAGGTCACTCACAGGCCACGTGGTCGCATTTGCCCCAACGGCACGGGCCTCACAACCAAAACAACTTCCCAGCTTTTGATGGCTCAGGCTGTGATCCACAAGTCCAACTTGGCCATGGAGACTGCAAGCACATGTTCAGCCTGCAACAAGAAGCCATGCGAACTGCGGCCCAGACTACTGCACCAATCACCGGCGCCAAGCTGGTGCTCTTGGTGGATGCCACAGCAAGATCCAGAAGCCGTGTCGGCTGGAGCTGTGTGCTCCCGAGCCTGGCCGGGACATGGAAGGCACTGCACCACTGCGAAGCCGCAACTCAAGGGGTCGCTGGCAGGACTTGGTCGCCAAAACCTGCGTAGCATTGGCCTAGCGGCAGGGAGCTCTTGCAAGCATATGCCTCTTGTAGCCTTTGAGCCGGGAAGCTAGGGCGTCAGAGCTGAAGCTGCGCTCTGCGATGGCAAGAACAACATCCACCAGCACATCAGCCTGCAAATCGTTCAGTAGACATGCCACGCCCGCTCACTCCGATGCGTGCTCTGAAAGCGCCTGAGAAACAGGAGCCAGACGAGCCAGGCGGCCCGAAATGTCCTCCAAAGCGGCACCTGCAGAAGCTATGGTTCGCAGGATCTCCAGCTGCTCCTGCAAGACAACTTCAACTAAGTAACTAAGCAGTTGCAGATGGCTGGGCTGCTCCGTATGCACAGCAGAGAGAACACACGCAGGCTTCAGGATACGGATTTCGAACCGGGGAAGCAACATGCAGTGGAACAAGCCCTAAGTCAAGTGCTGCTCACGAACCCCCCTACAGCGGTCAACAAGAGGAAACAGCAGCATTGCATCCACTGCCAGCAGCGGTAAATCGATTGTGTTTCACGGCAGGGTGACAGGACGAAATGTACCCTCAGGAAAGCAAGCTCCGGTTGCATCTGCAAGGTTGGGGGACTCGCTCTAAAAGGTTGGATCCATTCGGCTCAAGCAAGAATAAGAAACTCTGCAGTTAGGCAGCTGCGTCCTCGGCTGACGGCTCGGGCTGTTTGGTGTCCATCATCAGAAGTGCGGAAGTTGCATAAGTGTTGGCCTCGGGAGATAAGTTAAGAGCTTGCCGCCACACCTGAACCGTAGCCATGCGACGAAGTTTCTGGACAGGGAACTCAGGCCGGAACCACTTCGACACAGCTAGATGAACCGGCATGTCTCACGAACTCCAGAGCTTGTTCTAGCCCCACACTTGCAACGAGTGGCTGGCACCTCAGCCCACAGATGCCAACAGGACCGGATCAAGTGTGATCGCTAATGATTCATCCAGAAGTGATTCAAAAGATCTGCTTGCGGGATGCATCTCAATTGTTGCCTTCTTTGTGCGAAGGCGCTGTCAAATCGCGGGTCGGCATGCTGCTACATTGTTCGCAGCACTCGGCGTGTTGCAATGTTCCGACACGGTCCACATGCGGGTGTCTCTGTGTGTGGTTTCAGTGTTACGTCCACTTTGGTAGGTTGCGCTGGCAGCATGCAATTTGATTTCTTTCGCTTCACCTCGCCGTCTACACAACACGATGCTTATGAATTTGGGGACTTCCAGCCGGGTTGAGGGGGAGGGATGAGGAAATCAGAAAAGTGGGGCGCTACTTGGATTTAGCGTGAGGCTTGGCTCTAATGGAGACGGACGGTAACGGATGATGAAGGGGAGGGCGAGGCCTGTCCACTCCGCGCATGCACTCCTGCCAGAACCCAATTTCTTCCTCCAGATTCCGCAGTATCAGACATCTGGATTCTGAAAAAGGTGCGCTCAGCAGATCTGGAAACTTGCACTCATGCTTCGCGCACTTCTGCACTTCGAGAATCCGGAAACCTAGCCCAGAAAACTGAAATTTGGTCCCTGCAAATCTGGAAATCCAAGACTGGTAAATCATCGAAGATAACTAGCAGCTGCTCGAAGTAGATGCGACGGTGGGGGGGGACGGCACAGTTATACAACAGCTTAACAAACAAACAAAAGCCATACAAGACATGGTGCGAGCTTCAAACTACCACACATTTGCAAGGTTTTACTGCGCTTACTGCGCACATACCAGTGGAGCAGGAGCTGTATGTCTATGGGAGGGTGACCGACCGAGCATACATACAAATTTGCATATGTATGTACATGAAACACATATGTATAAAGAACTTTACGTCTATATATATATATAATATGTATGTTATGCATGTATGCATGTACATACGTACGGTACGTACGTATATATGCGTATATATATATATATATAATGTGTATTCTTGTTTTATATATACATCAGTATATATTCACATGTACTGTATTGTGAGTGTTATATAATATTATATAACATACAATATGTTTATTTTGCATTCTGTATTATGTTCTGTACTATATAATACGTAACATATTCCATGTTGTGTATTTTTTGTGCTACGTACATATATACATATATATCATGTTGTACTATACTACACTTCCTCATAGTCACTTATAGTCTATCATACTCTATCGATAGATGTGTTTACGTTTTACGTTTTGCTACCCCGCCCCCCACCCCCGGCCTCCCCCTTCACCCGCATTTTTCATTGCTGTTCTGCATTGTTGAACTATTCATCTGTTCATTGCCTCCTATGATTGGTTCAGTGCCTACCCAATAATCGTTACGCCATTCATTTCCACCATATGCTTGGCTATGCCGCTATGACCCCAAAGCATTAAACCGTTCATCCCTTCAGTATCCCCTATGATGGGTAGGCCACCGAACCATAACCCATTGAAGTAAACCAATCAGCGTGACTCTATGAAAAGTCTTGAGCCTAACTCACATTAGTAGCACCATGCAAGGCCGAGCTTGAATCTAGGGTGCGTCACCAACGTTTGCCGCAGCAACTGTTTGTATAGTCAGACAACGCCATGTCAAGGCAAACGGTTTGGAACACTTTGTGTTTGTATGTTTCACAGACAATATTGGTCGTAGATTCGCTGGCAGGCGAGTCGGATTCGGCATGGTTCAAGAGCACGGGGGCGTTTGCACTCCAGGCCTGAGGCTTCAGATGCTCAGAGTCAGGTTTCCGTGTCGTTCAGGAGGGTTTTGGACGACAGAACATAGGACATCCCACACAAGTGGTGTTGTTTCCGGCTGGAAATTTTAAGGGCAACTTTCAAGACTTTGGCCTAGTTGGGAACCGGCTCAATCGCCGAGGAAGGCATCCATCAACTAATGGGCAAGGTGATTGATTGACATAAGAGCAGTGATGATAATAGACAGAGATGATGATGATGACGATGATGATGATGAGGACGCGGGTGTTGGTGATGTCGACGGTGACCATGATGATGCTGATGCTGTTGGAGGCTTTGATGCTGATCTTGCTAGATACGGTTGCTATCAGCACTCCCCACCCCAAGAACACCACGTCACCCTGAATTTAGCTGGGTGCCGGAATCGGCGTTGCTCGCACCGCTGGCGCGCTTAAACGCTCTTTCTTGAATCGCGAGTGCTTGAATCATGGTCCTGGAGCGGGCTAGCGATTGAATCGCGATTTTGCCTTTGGATTATAAGCGCAAGCAATCAAGATTTGCAAGACTAGGCTACACTGTATATCGAAGTTTGGGAACACAAGCTTCTGTGCTTGTCTCCAAGAACTAGGTGTCGCAGAGATGATGAAGAACGCACAAACATGAGTGCGCTGTAGTAGGAGGAAACGTTTTGGATCGAGGATTGCGAAAGTTTGATACTTAAACGCTGAGGGTTGACATTGGGATATCTTGGTCGCACAGAAGCTTGGATTCATTGGGCTGCCGAGGGTGCATAAACTGTGCGAGGGTATGTAAAGTTCCTTGGGTGTTGCAGACACTTGCTGGTTCCAGAATATTGCAGCAGTGCAGAAATGCGGGGCGGTACTACTACGTTGCCCATATATTATACATATCCACATAGATAAGATATAAACGTACCAATTACACACATGACTTTGGGGTGGTACATGAACGGAACAGGTCAGCACGGTGTATAACAGAGTGAAGACCATATTGTAACGACTCTTACACCTTGTTGTTGGCCCCATGTGATTCTGGGTGACTATAGATGGTAATGTAAGTGTGCATCGGTTTCACGCTTGTGCTCGCTTGTACATGATTAGAAGATATCTGGCCGTCAGGATTTCCGCAGTGGGCAAGTTCGCTGTTTGCTCGGGCAGAGGTCGGGGGCCCCCGAGGGTCCATATGCATAAATGACATGGTTGGTGGTGCACATATATATATATATATATATTGGTGACATTCGTTCGCATGACTCTCATGATGTGACTGAGTGTGGCTCTGCATGACGAGCCTTCAATTTGCTTATGACTCTGTATGACTGCCTATGCATGAAGCGCTGCCGTACGAAAGCTGGGCACATTGATGCCAGCGTGGAGTCGACTTCGCCTGCCCCCGGCAATCGAAGTACTCGACCCAGCAGTGACACCTTGCGACAGGCATAACTTCGCTCCCACTTGAGCAACCATTCAAAGCTCGAAGCCCGGCGTCAAGCTGCGATTTGGCATCGGCGAGTTGTCTGAAGACGATGTCAGCTACGGCCTGCTGCGCGGCCTGGCAAGATGGACTGCTGAAGCACGACCATGACACAAAACATGTCACAACAAGCCATACCATTTGCTGAGCCCACCAGAAAGAGGAGATAGAACGCAAGGGGTGGAAGCGCAACATTCAACAAACACGCGCGCATGCACACCCACCCACACGCGCCCATCCGCACAAATGGAAGCATGCTCGCCTGATGCAGCGTAGGGCTTGGCTGTTTGCTTTGCCTTTGCTGGGGGCAAGGTGCAGGATCTGACCGCCTGTTTGACACGCTGTGTCGCTCTTCCATAAGGGGCGAGCTAAGCCCCCTGGCCACATGGGCACCCCATTGTTATGGGGCATTGAAGGGGAGTGGAAAAGCTGGTTGATTTCCCCGAAATAGCCCAACATTATGAGTTTCAACATGCGACTTCAAGGTCATCAACCATGTTCGCGACACGTGCTCGAATTTGAATGCCTTTCACCTCGTGTCTCTCTCTCCCTCCCTCCCTCGTTGCTCCGGTTCTAGGGCGGTCACCAACGTCACAACACTGGCGCAAACTGCATCTCAGTTTGCCTGGAGGCCTTGCCTGCCACCTTCCACTCAGGCACTCGCGCAGCCCGCTAGCCGCTAGCAAGCAGCCCACTCAAAGGACATCGGGCCCCCGAACAAGCAGCCAAGCAGTCTACTTAGACGACCTGGCCCCGGAGCCCTAGAGGCAGGCGGGGCAAGCTGTTCCCCTGCGGATGTACCACAGCTTCTCAAGTAGATCCATCATTCCGCTGCGATTGCATCGTGGGTGGGCGGGCCGCGCAGGTGGCGGGGTAGTAAGCTGTCCTGAACGGTCAGCTGCTTTCCAGTTGCCCATGGCACATCGAATTTCTCCAAAAAACCAGCGAGAGCTCTTGCCACTTATGTCTGTCTTGGGCAATGTCCCCCCAATGGGTTCCAGCAACGGCTTTTTCAACATCTGCCTCGGGGTTGAATCGGCTTGCATGTGTCACACGCTGTTTGCGTGGTAGCTGTTGCTGCGCCCGCCAGAATTGCATGTCCTTCCATGTGACCATGCTGTTGACTTCAGCCCCCCCCCCCGGGCCATGTGCCCCCACAGTGACCAGATCCGCTTGAGGATGTAACTCGATCAGCGCTCAATTTGTTTCGCTGGAGATGCACCCGCGCTAAGCAGAGTGTTCGAATCTGCCATGCCGCCCATTGCTCTGCGGGTTGTCTGTTTAAGAAAAGCATTCCCCGCAGGTGTTGTGCTCTCTCTCTCTCTCTCGCAGTCCCTCCCTCCCGGACAAGCTTGCACACTTGCAGAACGTAGAAGTACCACACCGGAATCATTGCAGAAGACAGACTTAGCCAGGCACAGCTGCATGCAGAGAGGCACATGCATTTTGTGAATTTAGCTGATATGCAGGCGTAAATAAATGAGTACCACAGTTTAGGCAAATAGACGAACAATGACAAACAAACGAGTATACGCATCTGTTTGAGTGCGTGGATTGATGCTAACTGCTAACTTCCCTTCCCTGAATACAGACCTCCTTCAGGCCAGCTGGAGGCCTCTCCTAGTGTCTGGACACTTGCCCGAAGGCCACTGGCCTGTCGTGTGTGCACGAGATCGCTCGCAGCTCCTCGGACGCCCGGGTGGTTCCAGTGCTCTGCAGTGTGCCAATGCAAACGCTAATGCACGCAGGTTAGTGTCATCTCACAAATCTGTGCTTCGCGCCTGTGCCCCCGACTGCACCCGCGAGATCTGCCATGTCCAGCAGGTCATTCAATGGCAGCACCTGTTGTTGCAGAACAGGATGACACTTATCAAACAAAGGAGCGAGCAGTGCGAAATTGCAGTGTCAAGCCCAACTGCAATTGTGCGGTCTCATGGTGTTCTATCAAAGAAATAGCTTCAAGAGCGGTAGCAGCCCAAGCATTCAAGCACTGGACTAGCAGACGCTGGCACTGCAGATGCTCCAAGGGCTCCACTAGACTGATCAGGGCTATCAGAGCGCCTATCAGCTAGTGAAGCGTACCAGAGGCACAGCAACGCTCCGGTGCAGCTGGACGGCTGGAGATGTTTGTTAATCGGCAAGCTAAGGCACCTTCACCTACGCTTCCACCAGTTTTGTTTGAGAGGTGAGCGTTGTACTGGTCTGCGATTTGTTGACACTTGCTGACGTCGCAGACTGCCGCACTGAACTTACGAGACGGGCCATCTCCACTTCGTCACATCACCAATGAAGCAATGGTAGGGATTTTGGTGCAGTGCACCTTCCCCGCTGGTCAGATAGTGCAGCAGCAGCCCTTCCACACACTGCCATTTGTGCATTCCGATCCTGTTGCTTCATGGGGTCACCATGTGGACCAAAGTAAACATGCTCGGTTGCGCGTTTGTCTTGATTCGTCCATCCGACACATCGACCCCTACCCCTCGACATGCACTGGTGTGTCGGTAGTCTTTCACCTGTAGCAAGATCACAGGAGGAGATCTTCGTGACATGCCGCCGTGTTGCAGTCTCTCACGACGCAGCTAGGGCGGAGGCTACTTCACCCCCGTTCGTAGCAGTAGCGAGGATGCTTCGCAGATTTGAGAGCCTGAGAAAAAAGTCGGCTCCACCGAGGTTCAAGTGCAAGCACACGTCTACAGCAACCTACACTTGCCACTAAGTCGCAGTTTCTTCTGCGCCGCTATCCTGTTTATGGTCTTGGTGACATCAAGCCTGAACACAAATAAGACTTTGCAACTGCCTTGTTTTCAGACCGTGAGGCGAGAGAACACCAGCTGCAAAGGCCCTTGCCCCTCGCCATCGTGAGTGGATGCTGCCAACACCACCAAAGCACGTGCCGCTGCCAGAAGCGGCAATTTGGTGAGTTCATCTTTTGCACCCGCCACAACAGCCGAGACCTGCAACATGCCAGTCGCACGAGGTCAGAAACCACGAAGGGCTCCAAGCAAAAACAAGCAGAAGTGCTTTGAGTGCTTGACCCCGTCTATATCTTTCACTGTTGCAAGCATCTGGGCCAACTTCTCCTCTTTCGTCCGGAGCCTGACGACTGCAAGCTGCAGCCTCTTAGGCTGCCCTGTCGGATCTGCCGTTCGAAGCCTGGCCTCACCGATTGGGTGTCTTTGTTGAACTCCCATGTCTCCCAGTGGCCCTCGAAGTAGATGATGAAGTCTTCGTTATCCCAGACCTGAAAGGATCTACGGTGGCCAGGCAGTCGACACGCCTCCGAAATCCTCCAAAATCTCAACGGATTCTCGGTCTGGCACTGGCTTTTGCAGAATGTTGGAGAAGTACAAGAGAATATTCGGATCCTTCCGGAGCTGCTCCAGCTTTACCCACCCCTTGTAAGCCGCGACAGCGGGCTGGAGGACCTGAGGCCACGGTGCCGAGCATGCGCGCGCGTTTTAAAAAGCCCCTCGCACCTCCTCCATCTCAATGAACTTGAACATTACCCCGAAGTCCACCAGAGCGAAGTCTGCAATGCCTCTGTCATCCTCCTTCGAAACATCTGTCGGCAAATGCAATGATCGGCTTAACTCTTCGCGGCACTCCGCGCTGTTGCCTCACCGTACGGGGCCACCCGTAGATGGTTCGGCGGCAGGAAGGTCAGGTAAAATCCTGGGATTGCCAGCGGCTTCAATACTTGTCTCAGATTTGTGAGATACTTGTGGCGGTGCGGAGCCTCGTCGATAAGCCGCTTCAAAGCGGAAGGCCCCTTCGTAGGCTGGACTCGTCACTGCGACGAAATTGACCTGCATCTCACCATCTTTACAAGCAGGCAAAGGGAGCGGGAAGAGACATCATGGTGGGAGCAATCCAGGGCCTTGTCAACTTTTTCGCCCTTGCGAGCATCTTCTAAACCCACTTCGGAGTCGGTAGGGCCTCGGAGGCAGGAAAGCACACAACTCTTTTTCAGGCCTTTGGAGACGAGGCCGGAACTGGCTGGGTCGATAAAGAACGATAAGTTCAAGCCTCCACATAGCCCCGCAGCAACCTTGTGGCACACGGCGGCACACACTTGCGCAGGTGGCTTGAAGACATCTTCGTGCGGCTTGGGCACTCCCATCTTCTCCCCAGCTGCTTTTGATCCGAGCGCTCTGACTCGGCACATGTTGTTAACTTCTGGCAGCCACCACAGTGACCACTTCGTGTCTTCGAAAAAGGCCTGTGAGCGAGTCTTCCGGCTTGCTTGTGCGGAAAAGAGCTGCAGCTCAAATCTCAAGCAACTTGCCTTGAACTCGACGTCGGGGTCATCTTTTCGACGTTGGACGAAAAGTCGACGGCCATTATACCGGACAAAACGGTCTGGGAATCCTGGCCATGCAAAACGTCGACTTCGCAGACATCTTCACTCGATGCATGGCCACCTATTGGCATCATCATGAATTCCTTCGGAATTCTCATGCGAGGTGCCTCACAGGTGAGAAAGAAATTATGGCCACAAGCCTGCCTCAACCTACCGGCAGCTAAGTGCGCAGCGCCGCTTGGAGGCGGTGGCCCGAAACCCTGCTTCTTTCTTCTGACGGCTCTTCTTTGATCGTCATAGGTCGAGCGCTTGGTGGGATTGCTCAAGACCTCCAGGCAAGATTCGTCTTGGGACCATGAGCTGCTTGCTGTGCGCCGGGCCTCGTATGCGTTGTTGATCTTTCGTATTTGCGTCTCTGCTTCATCCCGGTTTTCAGGATGCTTGTCTGGGTGCCATTTTAAGACCAGCTTTCTGTAGGCTTTCTTGATCGTTGCCTGACGGGTGGGGACCGCAATAGACATCACAAGCAAGGAGAAAGTGCAACAGCCTCGTCTGCATTCTCGTCTTCGATTCCCAGGTCTGCGTAGTAATTAATAATGTCCGTGCCGGCCATGTTCGCGCCGGAAACGCTCCACTAGGCAAGCTAGACATCCTCTCGCCGAGGATCTGGCGAACCCTAAACAAACACTGAGAAAAAGGGCAGCAGGTGGAGCATGCCATTTTCATGCATGAAGCTGCGTTCATCAAGTCTCGCGGTCTGCGTGACAAGTCAGCTGGTGTGCCGATTGAGTCCTGCATGTTCCTGCGCACCGCGAGCTCTGCAGGACATTCGTTGGTCGGAGATGGGCAGGGTAGCTACAAATCAAGATGAACAACTTACGTAACAGGAGCCCTGAAAACGGCAGCACACGTCGCTGGGCATTGCTTGCAAATCCTCGCCAGCTTTGCTTGGATGCATGTTGCTCCGACACTTATATGGTCAGGCCATGCATATCGAAGTCGCCATGAAACGAATGAGAAGGCTCCGCAAATCGACTCTGAAGACTGCTGGTGCTGGAAGTGGAATGCTTCACAGAAGCCGTGAAAAGCAAGAGCTCTTCACATCTGACGCCAGTGATCCTCAAGCTGAAGCGCCAGTGTGTCGAGCTGTGCCCCGGTTCTACAAGGCAGCACGTCTCGGAAACCTGAAGCGCCTTCAAGAAAAATGCACGGATCTAGGTTCCAGTCTTCCAACTTCGTCTTGGTCAAGCTGAGTCAAGCATAGTGGGGGCGGTCAAGATCCTTCACTCAACTACTGAAGGCTGGACGGACGTGTACCTGGCTGTGCCTCGTAGCCCTCACTGTCATGATCAAGGCGCCCGATACTAAAGGCTCGGCTTCAGCTGCTCTCCAAGGATTTGTTGCTTTCTTATCGTCTGTTTCCGGGCAGTCACGTCGCCACAACTCGCGGAAGGCTCGAAGCGCAAGGACATGATGGAAACTGTAGGTCAGGTCCTGGCGGCCGGGCTCCTTTGACCTGTTCTTTGTCAAAACATTTAGTTGCCTACTCACTTCCTCCGTTCCAACTTCCCCGATCCAGCCGTCCCCGGTTGTGGCAGGATTATTCGTGTCATTTTGTGCTTGTGGTGTTGGGGGGTGCAAGCGACCGTCAACAACCCGACGCTGCAGTGCTGGCTAGATTCCCACAGAGCAGTGCTCACTTTGTAAACGGTGGATCTCGATAGGACTCGATTTTCCTACCTTGGCATCTGTTGCATATCTACCGAGCCCGCCATGGGTTTTAAAAGTACAGGAGCGAGGGGACCCACAGGTGCTCGTCCATTGGTCGCGGGGAGCCTCCCGCCCTCGCTTTGCAAAATCGCTGCACCGTCTCCACGCTTTTCGGGCTCTTCTCCTTTCAGATCTGCTCGCCTTCATGTGTGGCGTTGATGTTAACTTGTGCAGCAGCTAGTCTCCTAGTTGGAATCGTCAGGTCCGTCACCCCCACCCACCGCTTTGGCTGGCTGCAGAAAAGCGTGTTACCCTTTTTTCGCCAGCTCGAAAAACCGGTAGCATGTCGAAGAAATGACCTGCTCCTGAACGGAACTCGTTTCAGGCATCCTCCTCTTGCAGCCATCGCGCTGCCTGGAGAGCTAGCAGCTAGCAGCTATCTAGCTCAGGCTTCAAATGTCGGGTTCATGCAGGGGTAGACCTGCTTGGCGTAGTAGGTAAGGATGACCGTGGCGCCGGCACGTCTGATGGAGAGAAGGGCCTAACAAGCATGGCTTCGATGCAAGGTGGACTTGCACTCCAGCCGTCGCCTCCAGAACCACGGCCTTCTCATCCAGCCAGCCTGACCACCACATGCAAACGTGATGCATGTGTCTGCATACATATATATATAATATATAATATAATCTAATATAAATATATATATAATATACATATATAACATCCCAAGTCCACCGAGCGCCACGCCATTCAGAGCTGCAGCCTTGAGCATGGCATATTCTCCGGAGACCTGGACCCATGGGACCCGTGAGAAGTTTTCGTCAAGCCCTGGCTCAAGGGCTGGGCATGATAGGCAGCAATTGGCAAGTTGCTCTGCTCGTGCAAGCCCTTGATGATGTCGAGGTACGGCCTCAACCAACTTGTAGATGGTAGGTGTTCGGAAGGATTTTTGTGAAAAGAAGCTGCTAGGTGCAAAGGCATAGCTGGCTTTACCATCAGTATGTCCGCACCCTCTTCCTCGTCCAGTGCTGCCTCAGCACAGGCCAGCCTTTCCCTCCCCTGCATGGCAGCCGGGGCCGTGAACCTCCAGCAAAGCTTCCTTGTAGTTGGCCTGGGCACACCCACAGGGAACCGGAAGACGCCACAAATGCAAGGCCAGTCCGAGGATTGCAATTCAGCCGAGGTACTGGATCCTGCTGGTAGGTTTCCTTCCCTTTTGGCACCTGGCTGGCACATGCCTCATCGTAGCGCATTCATTCAAACTTCTTCACTGCCTGCCAATCTTCCGCAATGACCGGGTTGGAATCCAATGCCTCTCGGAAAGGCCTGGAACACGGTCAATGCACGCGACTCTGCTGCCTACTTCAGGCAGAGGCTCTCGCCCGTAGAAAGCCGAGGCATACTTGGCACTGTATGCCTGCGAGATTGTCTGGTGCAAGCGTCGCTGCCACGCGCCACAACGACACAACAATCCAGCATCAGCCCGCCATGATGCCCACGTTGGTGAATCCGGCTTCATCGAGAGCATCGCGGATTGCACCTCGGAACTCCGGACAGTCCAGATGCCGTCTTGGAATTATGAAGCGATGGCAGGATGACGTTTTTTCACTTCAGTGCATGGCCAATTCGCCCATCCATCATGTCGCTGGGGCCTTGCATGCAACTGCGCATGCCAGCTTGCCGAGGAGTGCTGTCTCATCATCGCAGAAGGAGGTCTTTGGCGGGCACTCACGTAGTCAGCACCCGCTTCGGCTTGAGACCTAGGCCAATGCAAGCAAACAGGCTCAAGGTGATGTGTGCTTGGGTGCTCATCGGAGGAAGCGGTCCCTGATGTAAACATGCGGCTGAATGGCAAAGGAGATGCACGGCAATTCGAGATAAGCCCTAAATTGCAATTATCAGAAATTCCTCCAAACCTCTGTGCTGCAACTTCCTGGTTCATCAGCTCGGTGACTGTGGGAGCTCCATGGATTCACCTCCTGCCCTGCGCATGACACGAACAAATTCCCGGCTTGTGCATGCTCATGATGCAGTGGTGGCTCGTTCAATGACGTTGCAAGTCATTTCCGATGCTGACTGTTCTCATCCACAACTGGATACGATCATGCCCGCTCGCTCTTGGGTGTAACGAAAGTCCAATCGCAAGAGCCTTGCCTAGCCCAGGTGCACATCGGGAATTCTAGATTCTAGATTCTTTTGGCCAGGGTGGCCCTGGATGTGAGAATCAACTGATTTAGAATTGAACTCAGCGCAGTCCACCAGCTGAGGTTGCTACACAGCCTGCTTGCAAAGGTAAGCGATCCTTAGATAAAGCAGCCGTGGATTGACAGTATAGTGGTGGAAGCCGGCTGCAGGCTTCAATCGGGTGTCGTTTCGTCGTTCAGGATGACACCATCAGACCGAACGATGCCGTCATGTCCTTCATGAGTGTCACATCATGCAAGGAAAGTCTCTTCAAGTGTAGCGACCCCTTGCGCAGCAGAAGCTTAAGAAGTGCGGCCTAGCGAGTTGTAGGGATCCAGAGCGACATCTGTGTACACCACCTGGCCGAACAAGCAACAGCAACAGTATGACCACGTGCAGCCATGCCACTTGCCCGTTTTATTTATGTTTGAAGCGACTCTTTTGCACCATGTGCCGACCTTACATTATCAGTGGGCAGCACTTTACCGCGACCCCTTCAGGGCCCACGGAGGTTCAGCTTCGCTGATGGCTGATAACAGACATTAGCAGTGTATACAATATTAACAAGGTATGTACAATACAGAGTTGGATATCTGACAAACCATCTGCTGTCCAATCTGTGCATTATACAGCTGCAAAGGATTCCGTTTAAACTCCACTTGCCAATTTATGTTTCAAGCAACTCTTTGCACGACGTGCAGCACTTACATTACCCAGCACTTTACCATGATCCCTTCCAGGGCCACGGAGGTTCAGCTTCGCTGATGGCTGATAACAAACATTAAGAAAGTATGTACAGCACAGAGTTGGATATCTTACAACCCATCTGCTGGCTAGTCAATCACAGAGCTGCAAACGATTCCGTCTAAACTCAGGCCGTGCTGCCGGTCCCGCGGTCATGCCTGACATAGGCGTGCTTGACTCCGGGTGGGGTGCCGGGGACAGACTGACACCACCCCAAAGCAAAGAGACTCGATGGACAGTTCTATCTTCTACGGGTGCTGAAGTAAAGCGAGCCGCTGCGAAGGTGACTTGGCCGACCTTGGATAAAAGAGACAAGAAGCAGAGCCATTCTGCGCAGAACTCGTGCAACCAGGAATCGGTAACTATTATGTCCTTCTTCTTTTTGCCTGAGACTCACACGCACCGACTTCACGATCGGAAGCAAAGAAAAAACAGTTGCGCTGAGTCTCCTTTCTTCTTGGGTTCTGCTTCGCCCTTTGCAGTCAATAGAGGAGCAAAGCTAAATTCCACGAACACGAAAGGCCTTTGCAGCAGGCCTGGTTCTGTCTCGGCTTCTTGAGTTTCTTCTTCTTCTCTTTGCCTGTGGCCACGTGAACCACACTCTCATGGGCACGGCTTGCATGCTCAAGTGGCCTCCACCAGCATCAGCTACCTTGGGCATGGTAAACTTATAACCCTGATTTCGTGGTAATGGTTGGCTTGGGAAAATTATTTATTTTGGGATTTAATCTGTCATTTATTTGTGTTTTCAATCTGTCACAGATCTGTGATCAGCCATGTCG
>BGNK01000827.1:113513-146261 GCA_003297005.1 Symbiodinium sp. clade A Y106 | reverse complement strand
TGCGCGGAGGAGCTGCGTGCAGTTAAGGTGCAGCCTGTGTGAGGCCCCGCAGAAAGTCAGGGGGGGGACAGATTTTTGACAGATTTTTGACAGATTTGGGACAGATTTTTGACAGATTTGGGACAGATTTTTGACAGATTTTTCGTAGATCTGCCAGAGACTGTTGACAGATTATTCACAGATTTTTCACAGATTATTCACAGATGCTAAACCCTANCCTACCAGCCGGCAGGTGACAGATTTCTGACACATGTGGAAGACAAATTAAAGACAAATCTTTGACAGAATTAATTCCGGAACCTGCTCCCAGAGATTACAAGTAATCAAGGTTATAATGGTAAACCCGATTCTAGATTCAGATATGCCAACAAAATATACTTGACAACAGGATGCTTTGTCCTCGTCCTCTTCATTCGACGAATGATGGTCCTCTGCTTGATGTCCTGCTTCTCCATCCTCGGCGGCTGCCTCTGCAGCCTCTGCGGCTTCCCGTGCCTTTCTCTCCTCCTCCGCCCTTGCCGCCGCCTCTGCAGCCTCTGCGGCTTCCCTTGCCCTTCTCTCCTCCTCCGCTCTTGCCGCTGCCTCTGCAGCCTCAGCGGCTTCCCGTGCCTTTCTCTCCTCCTCCTGTCTTGCTGCAGCCTCTGCGGCTTCCCGTGCCTTTCTCTCCTCCTCTGCCCTTGCTGCTGCCTCTGCGGCTTCCCGTGCCTTTCTCTCCTCCTCTGCCCTTGCTGCTGCCTCTGCGGCTTTCCTCGCCTTTCTCTCCTCCTCCGCCTTTGCAACTTCCCTTGCCTTCTGATCTTCTTCCGCCATTGCTGCGGTCTCTGCGGCTTGCCTAGCTTTTTCCTCCTCCTGTGTCTTTGATGCTTCCTCGGCGTGTTGAGCCTCTGGCTGTTGATGATCAGTGGCGTCTTGTTTGATGACGTCCTTCAACTTGTTGCGGATGGTCCGAGGTGGTTCCGCATCCACTCCAGCGAGCTGCCGGACCTTCAATTTTTCCCTCCTCTCCTGACGGTTTCTCTTCGCGCGTCCTCCATCAGAGCTGCCTTTTCCCTGTTCTTCCCCTTGAGCAGCCTCCACAAGAAAGCTGCAAGTACTCTCCGAGGCCTTTCGGCCGGCAGCTGTCGAGCTAAAACGGAACTTTCGTTCTCCTACTTCCTTACTTCCAACCTGTCTCGCCCTTCCGCTTCATGGAGAGACTAAGGAAGGAAGGGGAAGGTGTTCCCGGGTGAAGGCCTGCGTTTTTTCAAAGTCTGTTTGGTGGAGATTCCTCAATTAGGGCGGTAGGTGTACAAAAAGTCTCTTGGAGTGCCCTCGCGGTACCCCCACCCCCCACAACCCCAGGTCTGCCCCAAAAAGTATGTCACTATATCAGACTCTATCAAATACTGTGCTTATGGCATGCTCTGCTGCTCATTCAAGAGCCTACAGCTCAGTCCAGCCTGGAGCGCGCCATCCGTTTCGTCGCCTGGCTTCGGCACATTGGCTGCTGTCTTGTTCTCCTCTGCCACCTTGTTGCTCTCCTCCACACTTCTTTCGGTGTTGTCGTAGGTCTCGAATTGGTTCACGTCCTCCTTCAGATCTCTCTGCACCTCCGAGACCATCTTCTCTTGCGACTCGTTCCCAGTCCATGCACCTGGCCGCTGGAGGTCCTCTGGACCCTTCCTGTCTTCCGTCTTGGTGGCCGCCTCCGCCTCGTCAGCGTCTGCTGACTTTGCCAAATCTTCTTTTTTGCTGCTTTCCAGCTGGTCGGCATCTGCCGGCTCTGCTGGCTCCGCAGACTTGCTGCCTTCCGACGTAGTCGGCGTGGCGACCTTGGTGGGGTGCCCTGTTGCTTCGCCAGCAGCTGCTGATGCTGACGGCTTCCATTCGTCGGGAATTTGCCCCTCTGCATGGGTTGTACGCGCAGTTGCCGCAGATGAATCCCCAGATCTTGCTGCAAACTGTTCGTCATCTCCTTGATTTCCCACGGCGTTGCCAGTGGATGTCTCGTTGCTCGAACGTCTTGGTTGACCTGCCTCTGCCTGAGCACCGTCGTGATTGAAAGCCCCGGGGTCAATCGAGTGAAGGTTGTGAGGTGCCTGTTCGTCCTCGTTGCCTCGAGCTGCACCGAAGTCTTTGACATTGCCCCCTCCCTGGACCATGCTCGTCTGCTCTTCTACCTGACCGGGCCGTGCTGATACCACTTCGCGCTCCAGGAATTGCGTCAGAACAACAGGAGCCTGTCAGGCAGGGTGGTGCTCAACACTGTTTGATGTTGGAAGCTCTGGACAAGAAGCATGTCAGCACGATCATGCACCTCGTCCTGTATCTTTTGTAGGTGCGAAGTCCACTTTGCCAAACTTTGCCACTTTTCCATCTGTGGCTTGGCCTTGGTAGATGGCGTCCGTTTTGCAACGCGTTTCGGAACCTGAATTGTCTGCACACCTCTGTCCTTGAGCGTCGGTTCCTGTCGCATAGCATGGACAGTTCTTCCGAAGTTGTCCACAGCAGCAACACCGGCAAATGCATGATGGTCGGAAAGCGCAGAACACACGTCGGCACGCCCACGAGCTGCGGCGACATGCAGCCTGGAGATAGTACCGCACATGCAAGGAAAACACGCGAACATGCTCGTTGCCATGAAAGCGTTATGGAGCCAAGTGGCGCCGTCATACCATTCTTGTCTCTCGCAGTCAAGACTTTGAAGCGTGGACTCTCCAGCAAAGTGCTGCATGTGCTACGTTGGCCGTGCGCAGCAGCAACATGTAGGGCCGTCCAGCCGTTCCAATCCTGAGTATCCTGTGCTGAAAATCGCCAGTGCTGAAGCAGGGCCTGGCACACCTCCCGATGCCCTTTGCAGGCGGCGTAATGCAACGCTGTGCATCCGGATGCGTCTTGATCGTTCACCTGCATGAATAAGGGTGATTCCAAGAGCTCCAAGCAGACATCGGCGTACCCAGCAGATGCCGCAAAATGCAATGCAGTTGCTCCGTCTGCACTGCGAGCATTGATGTCCTTTTCCGTGAATTGTGGCAAGTGATGCAGGCAATCGGCTTCGCTAGCTTGCGATAGCATTCGCAGCAACATCTCTGCCTGCTTCATTCGAACAAGATGGCTGCGGACGCAATTTCTATGAGACTTTACCCACATGCCGACTTGGAATAAATCTGCAGTGCTGCTGCACACTTCCTTGGTGTTGCTTCGTAATCCTTCCAAGTATCTAAGCTGTGCTAAGACCTGCATGGTCTGGTTGGGAAGTACTCACACGAAATCCACGACGAGATTCCGGCACATGTAAGTAAAGTGCGGCAGCAGGGCCACGTCTGGAAAAGCCTTGCGCAAGTCTCCAGACTCTGACACGGACCATGAACGCTCACGGGAAAGCCAGAGCAGCGCCTTCTTCACATTGCTGATCGCTCTCTGTGCCAGGCCCGCTGGGTTGAAGCACTCCTGCAGCAAAGCGGAATCAGAGTCAAAAGCAAACAATCTGTGGCTAGTTGACCCAAGACATGCTATATTGGACAGCTGCAAACAAGTCGGAAGACCGATCAAATGACATTGCAACCAAGAAAATACATGGATCGCCCTGGCGCTGCTTTGCACATGCAGCTTCCTCGGCAGTCTGTGTCTTCAGCTCATCAGGCGTTTTCGGGAAAAGCACAACGGACTTGACCCCCAGCTTCACAGCCTCCCAAGTCAAGCAGCCATGCAGCATAGTCTCAGAATAGGGTTGCATAGACATGATTATGTAGACATGTCCAAAACGAGACTGACGCGGCACTGGAGGATAAAGAAACATCGTGCCTCTTCAACTTCACGGAGAAGTCCTGTGTCCACCTTAGTATTGCTTCTGTGCGAACCTTGCCCAGACCTGCACCGCCTCTGCTGTCTCGGGAGTGCACTCCGACGCGGGACACGTCTGGCATGGAGCTGATGGGGATGTCTTCCGTTCCCTTGGAATATTGGAAACCATCAGTGCCATTCATGCGCAATGTTGGGGCTGATCTGCACTCCTCGTGCACGAAGATCGGGAGGATGAAGTTCGCGGCAGTCAGCCTCCAAGAACAAGCAACGTTCAGCATCCGTCGAGCAGTGATCATCGAGCGGGCCTGGTTTCCGAGAACATATTTCGCTGTGCTGGCATGCGGCGATTTCGTCTGGGCCTGGCAAAGCAGCGAAAGCATGGCCTGTGATGCCGAGAATCACAAAATATCTCAAAGCGTGCATCTCACTATAAGCATCTGCGCCTCTTTCTGATGGCCATAGGGTGGGGCGTGGGAGTTCCATATGGAATTCGAGAGCCCGGTGGGTGCTGTGTGACCTCGGAAGGCATCGTGCCTGGAAGGGCTTATAGAATTCTCATGCTGAGCTCGTGTCCGGCACCGCCGTAACCTTCGCCACCTGGGTCTCGGTCTCGGGTTCTCCGAAGAAGTGCCGCGGAGTCTGCGCAAGAGCTTGCGGCCCCGTCCGTTCAACTTGTTGCGATGGCCCTCCATCGCCAAATAGATTGGGAACTTCGAACAGCGGAGTCGGGGAACTTCAATGCACAAGCGTGGCTGTATCAGACCGGACTGTTGTCGTCCAACCAAACAGCTTGCTACGCATGGGTTTGTTGATGGATGGCAAGGGATGCGAACCGAATTGGTTGCAATCCTGTCCTAGCGGCTGTTGCAACGAAAGCTGAAAACTTGTTGCCAAGTCAAGTTGCTGAACCTGTCACACATGCCATGACGCCATCCTTTGGGGTCATTGCTCGCTCTGTTTACCCATGTCGAATGCCGGGTCAGTCGTGGCTGAATCGCCAAACACTCTCAAAGTCAGAAGTCAGCCGGCGCAGGACCGATCTGGGCCTCGAGGCTTGGCACGCGAAACCCAGAGAAGCGGACGCAACGGATTGGGCCCTCCTCTACCCCGACTACCAGAGACTGGGTGGCTCTGGCTGGTTTGGCCGCAAGAAGGGAGAAAAGTTTTGGAATGCCTGTCCGGCCACCGAACACTAGCACAGCGATTCCGCGGAAACACCTGCAACAATCACAACATACTCATCACCGTCATGCAGGTATTCTCAGAAGGGAAGCGGCCTGGAACAAGGCCTGGCAGAACTACTGCACAACGTGAGCACATACATACATATATATATATATATATACTAAGGCAAGTGGCACACAACGTCAAGAAGCTCTTGCAACCGGAACGAGTACCAACCGCAGCCGACACGAAGTGACAGCTGCTTTCTTTCCATCCCTAAACTAGCCGAGCTGGCCCAATAAAGAAGCACGAGCGGAATTCGTGCAACGAATAAAGTAAGACTACGAGGGCAAGCCTGCTCGAGCTTCGAAACCTGGTGGATGAACACTCCAGGCGATATGCCATCCCTGGACTGTAAAACAAACTTCGCAAAATGAAAGTCGAGGAGGTCTGGCGACAGTGAGCGCACCTTCTCTTCCTAAGGAAATCCTTTATCGAGGGCAGGCCTTTCTGCCGGAGCGAAATCTTTTCAGTGTATCAGCCTCCGAGGTCTCACAACACTTCTCAGCCTTATCATCTTGCCCACCCAGTCAGGAATGGGACTGGCTGAGCTTGGCTGTGTCGCTGGTTGCAGTTGTCCAGCTCTGTCTTTCCATGTCTTTCCCTCAAAGACTGCACAAGCAAAAGACAACCTTGCAAAACAGTACGGCTGACGGCTCGCTCAACTTCAACTCAGCAAGGTTGCTTCACTTTCGCCTTGGCCTGCCCAGCACGTTGCTGGCGGCTTCTTGCTGCCAGACCGAAGCCGGCAAGAGCAGCAGCAGCAGCAGCAGCCCCCACGGCTGTGGGTGAGTTAGCGGAGGCCTTGGGCAAAGGCGGCAAGGTCGCACACGCAATGTGGTCCTGTTACCTTTTCCGCGACGTTAGCTCGCAGAATTCCTTTGCGTCAGAAATTACCTCTGCCAGTTATACCCATTCAAGCGGCCCGGGCCGGCACTGCTGCTGCCCCTGCCCGGAGTGCAGGTGCACTGCCTGGGCCCTTGGAGGGCGCTGTGCCGACAAAAGCCGTGCAAGCGACGGTGGCTGCCACGGCTGCTACCTCGGTTTGCTGTGTCTGATCGCTTCAGATACACCGACACCAACGAGAGCATCTCAATTAGATTCCCAGCCACCGCGACGACACGGCTGTCGCCAGTCATTTTGTTTTCCTGTACAGTGTTCCTGGCTCCTTTGCCGTGTCTAAAAAACAAAAACAGCTGCGAGCCAAGGAATCGAGGCAGATGCGACAAGTTCGGATTTGCATCACTACCAGGGCACGCCAGCGTCCAAATCCTGTGAAAGGTGCTTCTTTCCCTGTTCAGCCGACTAATGGCGCGCGCAATAGAATACAATAAGGCTTCGTGTCGATCCAAGTAATCGTGTGCACATGGCAGCTGCAACATGAACACCCGCCTATCCATGTCGTTTTGCTTGCCGCACGGCGAAGACCAAAGGACGTTCAGACAAAAAGAGCATAAGAACCCAAAACAATCCGTCCTCCTCCGAATCTGGGGCAGCAAAGGCTAGGCTTGTCCCAATCAGAAACACCTTCCGACTTTCCCCAGGCGGACGTGAACGATCTTGGGACGCAGGGTGCGCCGAAATTCATTGGCGGCAACACGCTATTGCAAAGCTGGCAAGCAATCCGTCTTTCTGCGTCTGGCTCAGCTGCAGTCTGCGTTTTGCAGGAGGGCAAATTGTTCTGGCAGACCGGTTCCTGCAAAGGCGCTGCATGTGCACGTCAGCAATGCAATTCAATTCCTGGCGGCATGTCGCTTATCGGTTGCCACACAGCCGCGGAGGTCCTTCTGTGCAGCTGCTCGCCTATTCCCCCCTTCGAGGCGTTTGTTGCAGACTTGCCTGGGCCGGGTCACAGTCTGGAACTACCATTTGTGTGCAAGGAAAATTCCGGACCACGCCCTGACCACGCCTGATACGCCCCGCCCCTCGCCACCACTTCCAAGCCTTCACTCAAAGTTACTGGTCGCTCTGTGACTTCAGATGCATTCAGCCTCTCTCCATGCCTGCATATGCGGTTTGGCGGGAGCACGAGCTTTTTTTGCAGGACGTCGCCTCGACCGTTCCGAGCCTGCTTTTGCCTGCGTGGATCGGCTGCGACATGCCCCTGGCACAGCACCGATGCGGAGGCCTTGGCAGTATGAAGACGGCCTTCATGTTCACCTCCGCTGCAAACAGAGTCTCAGCTGCACTGTAAATAGAGTCTCAAGCTGCTCGAGTACACAGCAAGGACTCAAGACCGAACCGGAATCCCGACGCAGCGTTGTGGAAAGGACCTGAAGCGACATTGAGATTCTGCACGCAGGCGAGTCTTACACTTACACAGTCTTCCGAGGGACCCCGTTCAGCATGGTCCTGAACTGGTCCACCGAAGCCTGCTTCCAGCGGAGCGAGAGTACTGGGCGCGTCGTGCCTTGTCGCCTCGCCCACTGCTTTGGCCATCTCTGGCGGGAGCTGAGGTTCACCGGCCTTGAGCGAGAATTCTATACAAAGGCTGCACAATGTCACAACCTCTCGAAAATTCTCGGAATGCCTCTGCCTGGCGTCCAGCACGAGCGTCATGGGCGGGTGCGACGGCCAGCTCGCCCTTCTTCTCACTTGGCAAAACATGCCGAGCCTCCCTGCCCCCATTGAAGGCCCTGTCCTCCATGCTGTCGTCACTTTCGCTGCCGCTGTCTGCAGCAGACGCGTCAAGTCTGGGTGGAAATCCAGGCTTGGAGCAGTAGCTCCGTTTGGTGAAACGAACCGAATGCATCGCACCTGCCGCCCCGCCGTTCATAAGCCTGAGTTGTCCAATGCCGGGATTGTCAGTGATCCCAAGAGCATGTCTGACATCGCATCGTGCAGCTGGCGAGACTTGCGTAATCGCACAAGCGAGGACGCGAGGCGAGGGGCCGAAGACCGGGACCGGGAGCGCTAAGACCGGTGGCCAAAGTTTGGACGGTAAGCTTTCTGACTCGGCAGCCACCGCCAAGACTAGCCGATGGCGCTGCGACGTCAGACTTGAGTAGCGGGCGACGAGAGCTCGGGGAACGCTGATGCTCTCTGACGCGACCCGTGTGTGGCAAAGGCAGTGAACCAGACAAGACTGCTGCAGACTGACATGCTAGTGAGCTCGTTGAGAGCGCTAACAGGCAAAGACAAGCCTGGCTTGCCAGAGCCATGTTTCCAGCCCTTGCAAGAGTGGACTGAGAGGACCACGACAATCCTCCGCCCTCTTCATGGCCCTTACATGCTAGTGCATTCGGACCGAACTGCATTGAATTCCTTGCTTGCCCATGATCCACCTAAATACAAGGAGCTGCTATGCAGCTCTGACAGAGCTGGCTTTCGGGATGGGCGGCAACCTACCCCAGCTGGGCCTCTGGGTATTCGGTAGGCAGACATCGATAGCAGTGAGAGACGCGAATGGACCGTGGCAGGGGCAGAGGAACCGGCAGCAAAAGGCACTCGAGTCGACGCTCCGCCGACGGACTATTCTCATACAAATCTACACGAGCTCACACTCCACACAGCCAGCCAAGAAGGGTACAGGAAGTCACGTGCCTCAGGATCAGTGCCTCATACATGAACAGCAATTCGAAAGTCTCAAGAATATGTCTGGCGCAGCACTTCTCAGATGCTTGCCGTTGAAGAAATCCTCATAAACTTGGTATGCGTCCTGACTCTTCAAACATGGGTGTTGCATGCTCCGTGTAAGTTGCGCCTTGAAGGTGGCAGCAAAAGCAGTTTTCATTCCAGCTTGCGGAAAATGTTTGAAGAATGACACGAAAACGATTGCATGGGATGCGTGACCTGCACCACTGGAAAGCAATGCGGGAAGCAGCCGTTCAATTTTGAACGGGCTGCCAACGGTCAGTTTAATTACCCGAGGAATTCCAGCAGCTGAGAGTCCTCATCACCTTGCAGGCATATGAGAGGCTCACCCCACACGCCACGCCACACGCAACACAAATGAGGAGCGATCTGTCTTTCAAATTACAGAACATTCACGAATAAAGGATTGACCGGTACAGTAGAAAACTCCTTCTGCTTGCTGTGCCAGGATGCAGATTGTGTCCACAATGCTTGCAACATGTGAACACATCATCAGGGCGAGCTTCTCGTCCATTTCTGTGAAGACCGGCTTCTGAGGCCGTTTTGGCCTGGGCTTGATGCTCAGTAACTTTCGGAGTGTCTTCCAAAGAAAAACTAAGAGGACCACTGAAATAAAGGTCTATAGGTTGCCTACGTACAAACTATGTGACCAAGCCGCATTTTGTTGATAACCTCAAGCACGCCCAACACTTCCCCAGAACGTTTGCTGAGAATCGGGCACACAAGGACGCTGCAGGCACGAGTCCCGCTTCCTGTGTTCCTATGTGTTGCCGCAAACCGAGGGTCGGAGTACACGACCGGGGTATTCAGCAGCTTCTTTGCGTCAACGACATACTTCTTCGTGCCGCCCGCTCGCAACTTTATCCTTGTCGGCCTTTCCAGTTGTTGTTCCAAGTACACTCTGAATTCGTCTGATGAGACTTCCTTCGACTTTCTGACTAGGTGTGCGATTTCCGATGCTTTGAAGTGTAACTCCGCAAGCGCACTTGCAATCGCACCGTCGCTATAATCCTGCTCTTCTGTGAACGACTTGAACTCGCTAAGCTGTGCATCACTGAGTTGCCATCGCTTAGCAAACGTCCAAAGGTATTTATCCTCGGAGTCGCGAATGTAAAGTGTGCAGCGCTCGGCTTCAAAGTGGGCAGGGCCATCGACTGCAAATGTCTTGCAGATTGTCTGCAGCTCTGCATGCTTCTTCTGCCTTTCGACTTTCCGCAAGTCCAAGAACAGCAGATTCAGCATGCCCAAAAGACAGCCACACAGGACTCCTTCACAGTGGGGTGCATCTTGGAACTTAGCACTGCATGACAAGGGCCCACTTTCTTCCTCTTCCCTGTTGTATCCCGCAGGCCTATGGCGGAGCCGGCTGTGCCCAGCAGTTTCACAACGGACATCTGCCGCTGCTTGTCTGATAAGGCAGGGTGGCGCAGCCCCAGCTTCGATGCAGCAGCCTCCAAGGTGCCACCAAAGCAGACGCCTCCGCAGCTATTTCACTTAGCATTAGAGGCATGGTCTTGATGTTCAGGCTTGACTTCAAGATGTGCCAGGCATCTTATCTTATCTTCAGCAGATCGAAAGCCGTCCTGCTTCTCAATTCTGCCACTCTGCTCAGACCCTATCTTGCAGATCGTGATGCCTGCAACTGTTGAACCGCAGCTCGTGCTCTCACTCACTGAGGCATTCACTTCAGTGCATATACCAGTGCTATGGGAGGACTTATCCGAACTTGCTTCATTCTGCTGCTTCCTGTCTGGCCGGAGGAAACTTATCGGGGAAACTGATTCACACGTTCGGCCTGATTTTTTCTCAAGTCGAGCCGTCGGGCCAGAAGCACCATGCGTCTGTGGGGGGAGGGGGGGGATTCGGGGCCTCTGACTCTAACCCCTAACCTGCGTGGGGTCAAGTTCAACGTGCTCTACCATGCGTGTCCCCTGCCACAATGCCACCACGAGAAAGATGGCAGCATGCCATGATGGTAGCACTACCTGTGGCAAAAAAAGAACATCAACCAGATACTTGCAGCTGTTTCACCACTCGGTGATGTGGTGTGGCATGGCCTGAGAAGTCAGAAATCACCTGTCCAGCAGCTGCAGAGGCCATAGTGCTAAGCCCCAATGCCATGCCCAGGTTCTCATCAATCATCTCGCCTCTCATGGTTCTCGCGGACGCTCCAAGTTTGAAAAGAGTCCAGCTTCTCACTGCGCTGGCATCAGCACCCTTGCCCCGCGCCTGCGTGAATCATGATGGTGTTGTCCTGCGGGCTAGGAGCTGGCTTCCAGATGCGGACGGCAGCAGCAAGCAGCAGGACCGACCGCCGAATGCCATATACTCCATGCAGCTGAGAGTCCATGACGCCGAACCCGACCATCGGCACAGCACAAACAATGAAGTGCCGCCGCAAATTCGTTACAGATGGTCTGGCCTCCTCCTGAGTGGCTGCACAAGTGGATGCCACGCATGTTGCAAACCGACCACAGCTTTGCATGTCGCCTACGAATCTTGCGTAGCACCGCCGCTGACATGTTATTTCATAATGCCCTGTGCTCAACTTCGGAATGTGATACGCTGATGCCTCTCGATTGGCTGACGCCCACCCCCTCTTGATTTCGTCGGCTTCAACTAGACCCACGATGCTTTCACGTTCACGTCTGGCCGTGTGACGCCTCGCTCTTCAAGTCAGTCCAAGCTTGATTTATCTTGATCTTGGCGTCTTCGAAACGCCAGCTTTGCGAAGGTGAAATTACTCGGCAACATGAACGAAGAAGGAAGAAATCTGTGCAGTCATCTCTCGGCCGAGGTGCGGCAGACGAGCTGAAGGTCCGTCTGGGAAGCAATGGCAGCCTTCGGAGCAGAGCGCCAGGCCTGAGTAGGCGTCGCATTGCGATGGCGAAAGCACTCCGACCATGAAAGCTTCGACCACCCTTGGGCCAAACAGCGAACGGAACAACACTGCCAGGCTTTGACAATGGAAGTTCAGCCTCTCAACTCTCAACCCTGCAAACACGTCGATAGAAGTGGAACAGGAGATCCAGCTCCCGCATTGCACTGTGAGATACTGTGGGCAAAAGACTACGGTCCCGCATGACACATGCCGCCATTTCAGAAACCAGCTCCTGTTCGAAGACTGGTTCTTGATAGCCTCAGGCCAGTCCCAACAGCCCCTCCATTCTATGGCTTGGCATGCCGCAGGCATGGCCCCTGACACGCTTCACTTTGCTTGAAATGTGCGAAGCCGCAGTCGTCGTAAATGCGCCGCCTGTGCAAAATTGCCAAGTGATTCGACTGGCCACTTATGTCTTGCAAAGCTTGCCTCTCCGGATCCTTAAGAACTAGATATGCCTGGCGACAGGGCCGGTGCACAGCTGCACAAACACAAGGCATGGGATGCATTCCGCCTCCGTGATTAACCAAAACCTGCAAGGTATGGAAGCAAGATAAGATTACATGCAAAGCTCCTCCCAGCATCCCCACGCCTTCGCAAAACTTCATGTCGCGTCCTCTGTGGACCATTCTCGTGATCACAACTGCCTTTGGAGCTGCGATACAAGCAATGTCATGGGGTACGGTCCACCACCGTGCATACTTGCACTAGCGCCACTAGCTGCGGCCTGATTTTTCAATGGATTGGAAATTCGGATGCCATTTTTGCACCATTCGATGATACCTTACACAGGCGGCTCAGATTTCCTATGGTCTTGAGGTGGGTTGTTGCCATGAATTAAGAACCACACGCTGCACGAACTCGGCTCGCGGAAATGGACGTCCCGTCAGAGCGTGTTAATCCCAACCTCGAGATGCGCATGCGTTCTTTCTCCACGGCGCTTCAGCTATCGACGTCTGATGAGGCATTTGCGCTTCATAATAGTCCCGATGCGTGTCCTTCTGCCATTCTTCTTCATCGTCTGCCTCAGCAGGAAATTCAGATGCAGTAGGCCCTCCTGAGCCCGAGCCGATCTGTTCTGATAAAGTCTCTGTCCGGCGCACCGTCCACTCGACATCATCGTGGTTCTGCCAAGCCGAAGATGTTGTCTGCGTTGCGGCCTCTTCTGCCTTGCTATCAATGGCGACCAAATGCAGCGGCTGTCTTCGGTGTGTTGGAATTGCCAATGTGATGCTTGGTGCTTGCGGTGTGACTACAGCACAATGCAAAACACAACCTCCTCGACGGAGGCTTCCTCAACGAACTCCTCAGCTTGGCTCTCGCTGGCAACCGGCAACAACATCCCACAATTTGATGTTAGCAGTGCATCATTCTAATCTCTTCCGGCCTGGATTTCATCTTGCAGCATGTATGGTAGGCTTGCTAGTTGTTGCTTCTTGGCCGCATGGCTACCTATTGGCCTATTGCGACGGCCTATAAACGATTAAAGTAACCGCACAAGCCCTGTTAAAATGTCATGGCTCTACAAATTGGGCCGAAATCCAGCGCGAGGTTTGGATGTCGGAAGCACGAAGCACAGCAAGGAGGAACACCGAAAAACTCAGACGCCAATTTCCTAATTGTACCGCCGTAGCTGGTCAATCGTGGTCGTGGCAGCGGACGTTGCACAAGTGGTCACCCAACGGGTCGAGGCGGCCTCGGCAACGACAAGTGCGTGGCATCGGCATGCATCGGCATCAGGAGGAGCGGCAGTCGCAGAGTTGCAGGAGGAGCACGCGGAGTCCTCGCAGTCGGCCCACAGTCTCGGCTTTGGGGCCTAGCCTACCGCCCCGGATCCGCAGGCCTAAAGGCTCAGGAAAGTCTCTGGATCACAAGGCCAAATAAAAGCAATGGAATCAAGGCGACAGCGGCTGACGTGCGAGGATTGCGAGGGAACGGCCTGAGTGGGGAGCAGCGGTAGTAAAAACATGAGGTAGGACTGGGGTCGCTGGCACGAACATCGATGTTCCTGTCGGCGACGCGTGTTGCATTGAGGTCGTCGCAAACGGTTGCCCCTCTGGCATGAGACGCAGATTGCGCTCGACGCAACTCTCGTCAGTACGGTTACGCGGGCCCAGCCGCAGCCGGGCGCTGGCGCGGCAGTCCAGGCCGCCGCCACCGCTCGCTGCAAGGGCACGTCTCGTCGTTGTTGGGGTCCCGCCGCTCAGGCTAGGCAATGGCCTGCGGACTGCGGGAACTGATGACCGGCAATCCATCCATGCTGCCCAGTATGCTGCCGGCCCGCCGTAGATGGCCGGTACGGACGCGCCCGGCCAAGCCTGCCCTGCATCTGCCTGCGGCAGCTGGTGCTCCTCGCGAAGGCGCTTGTTGGTCCACGCCTGGACGACGATGTCGGGGTGCACCGGCATGCCGAGGACCACGACTCCTCACTGAGCCGGCGGTTTGTCCCCACGCCACACTTCCTCCGCTCTGCGATCCGCGGCGGCGGGCCAACCTCCGCGGCGAGGACGCGCGTTTTGCCGAGGTTGGATGCTATGCCACAGTGGTCCTTTACTGCGTGGGCAGCTGTGTCGAAGGCCTGCTGCGCGCGATCGGGCGTCGTCACGATGTAGAGATCGTCCGCGAAGGCCAGCAACGTATTCTCGGGGTGCAGGGAAGATGCCGCGCAGTCCCGCTTCGTGCTGCCCTAGCGCATACAAAGCGGGTGCGAGAGCGTCGCCCTGCTCGCAGGGCTTCCCTGTGCCGCCCGGTGTCGTGCCACCGAGGGTTGACATGCGGACGAAGTAGGGCAGCGTCCCGCAGTTTGGACAGGAAGGCTAGCCGCGACAAAAAGCCGTAGGTGCTGCGTCCTTTTTTGCCCACACACCTTTTTGCAACAGCATCAAAACAACGGTCTGGTCCCTGTGCAAACTGCCGTCTACGAGGATACGTGTGGACCGCCGCTGCGGCCCGCCCCCCGTGCTATCGACGATGGCATCGCTGGCGACTTTCCGTGCAACGCTTGACCCTCCTTCCCCTGCCGTGTTGGTATCTCAGTCTGGCTGTTTGCTTCGAGGGTTCCTTGGACTCGCCTGTTTTCCGTGCTTTGCTGCTCCGCCGGATGACCCTCTCGGTGACCACCGCGCTGCTTGCCCCCGCTCTGCAGCTGGGGTCCGTATCGGTGAGGTGGAGGCAGTGGGCGCGCGTGAACAAGGCGAGCTGGTGGGATCTGGTGGGGGCGGGTGGTTTCATCTATGTGTCGGCTGCACTGCTGGGCAAGTGTGCTGGCAACCAAACGGTGGAGGAAGTCCCGACAACCAGTCCACGGACGCCGCGGCTGGTTTGCGGCGTGCAGCGAAGCGCCCAAGGCCTAGTGCCAAAGCGATCGAGGTGGGGACGCGAGCGCGTGCTAGCAGCGCGACCCCGCAGAATGCTGGAGTCGGCATCCTCGAGGGCATGCAGGCGCGACGTCCGCTGCCGGGTGCTGTGCCCCTGGCGTGAGCGACGCACTTTCGTGAGCAAGGTTAGCGCAGGCAGTGCGACAGGTGCTTGGGGAGCCAGGACAAAACATCAGGGTCAAGCGGCTGGAGGGTAGCTTGGCGGGCGGCGAAACAGTGGCGGCCTCACGCAGGAATGTAGCCCAGTCCGTTCCGAATGTCAGCTATGTCATACGATGTCGGCGCGCACAAAGCTGCGGCCGGTGTGCGACCACAGCTCAACGTTGCACGGGGGCAGCCGCGGCGGCACGCCCTGGAATGTTGGAAGCAATTTTGACTCAAGCCATTTTGGCTAAAGGATGCTAAAGGCTCAAGTTGTCGTTAGTCCATAGCTAGGCTATGTGGCTATGTGTACCTCTGCCGCTGAGCTTCCGTTCGCGCACGGCATGACTTCGCTGCTCGCCCACGTGGGTACGTTGGGGGCGTCAGTCGCGTCGCACAGATGGCCCGCGGCCCGCGCAGCCGGCCTGCCTGCGACTTGCCGACAGGCTGCAGCCCATGCAGCGCTGGTTTGCTCGGGCATGGACCCAGTCTACTTCTCCGCCGGCTCCGTTCCCTTGTCGCTCGCGTGGGGCTGGTGGCTTTGCTCGGCCTTATCTAGGCACCTGGATGCTTGCTCTGCTCCAGCTACCAGTAGCGCCAACGGCGCGGGCGCCAGTCGCGAAGGCTCCACTCCGGCCGACGCGCGTGCGAACGAAGCCGTGGAGGTACTGCGTTGCGTGGCCTGGGGAGGACACGACGAGCTGCGTGCCCTTGCCACTGGCGCTGGGTTGACCCCGGCAGCATTGGCAGAGGCCTTGGCGACGTCCCCCGCAACCAGCGCCGCCGTGATGCCGTCGCACCCCCGACGCCGCAACCGCCCACAGTAGCGGAACACGCCTCGCCAGCGGCACGCGCAGGGTCAGCCTTGAGCCAAACCGGGAAGGGAGTGAGTGCATGCGCAGCTTCTTGTTTTTTTTGTTTTGCATGTTTTTGTGCTCACCCGCAGCCATCTGCTTTCCGGCTTCCAGCCACTCAACAGCAGCGCCTGCCATGGCCTCTGCAAGCCGGTGCGACGTGTGGCCTGGGTCTCTGGAGCCCCGCCACTCGGTGCGAGGGCTGCTCCGCCCAAGCCCGGCTCAACCACGCCGTGGCACACCGCATCTGGCCAGCGGCCACGTGGCGTGCGGCGGCAGACGGCACGGGCACGCCGCCGTTGCGCCGTTGTGCCTGCGGCATGCGCCCGATGCGTCGACGCCGGAGGCGCCGCCAGGTACGCCGGTGCCCGTTCAACCGCTGCCGGCGCAGCTCAAGGCTCTGCGACGTCAGGTGCCACCTCTCACGGAACGTTTGCCACCAACAAACTCTTGGCTCTACATGGCGCTCTTACTGGATGGCGCAGGCCTCCTCAGCCCACCCTTGGTTGATGCATGGTGCAGCCGTGCGCTGTATGCGGATTACGTGGCCCGCACTGGTTATAAAACCCTCGCGGGCTCACCGACCCGATATAGCTGCTGCTGTCTGGAGCGCGGCTGAAGCAGATGCCGATCCGGGAGCGACCACGGAGGATTGCGCCCACGTGTGCACGTGTCTTGGCGCTCAGCCCACTGCGTGTTCGACGCTCCGTCCAGCGGTCTCCGCCGCGGGTGCGGACGGTTATTCCGGCTAATTTAGAATAGTTTCGTTCCCCAAATTAGGGTCAGGTCGGGTCGCGTCGGGTCGTTAGTGTCGCTACATTCACAGGTCGGGTCGGGTCGCTAAATCCTCTTAAATTCAGCTGGCAATAAAATGACCGGTTATGGTCTAGATTTGCTGGTACTCTGGAGGAACTTATTTAACCGCGGCCAATCGCGGCCACAGTCGGCTTTCCTCCAGCTTTTCGGAGGCGTTACGCTTGCTGCTGAAGCTGCGGCCCTCGCCGATCGCGCCCGAGCCTTTTCTTGCAGACAGCTGCCCCGCGACCGCTTAGGCGGCGTCGCGGTCCAGCAGAGGCGGGCTCACCGCCGGCGGTGCCGGAAGCGTCTGGCAATGTCGTTCCTGCCGTCGACGGTACGTATACAACCGAGGCCCCACGGGCTACGCGCGGCGCGATCGGCAGGCAGGCTTGGCAAGACCTCCACCACATCGACGTGCAGGCCGAGCTGCGACAGCCATCTCCTTTCCTCCAGGCAGGTGTGCGCCGAGCACTCGTGTTCGCGCTGCAAGCGGTACGAGATGCTGACTTTGGCGAAGGGGTGGGCACCGGCATCACACCCACTCGCGCATGGACTCTTTTCATGCTGAGGCCACGCATGCTGCTGGCGCGTCCAGGCGCGGATAGGGTGGTTGGCCGTCGCATGCTGCACGAACGAGTCGACCGCTACGAAGGGGCGACTGGCCTGCTTTGCTCGCCTCCTTGCGCGGCTCCCCCCCTCACCGCCCGGACGGTTCGCGAGCGACGGAGGAGAGCGACGCGGTACGCAAACGGCGGGAGTCCGCGGGCCGCCTCGTGCGCAAAGGCGAGGTCAGCCGCGCGCGCCACTTGCTTTCCGGCGCGCTGGTGCCTGGTGACGCCGGCACATGGGCGGCTTTCACAGACCCGTCCAAGCGCCCGGACAGGCCCGCCACGTCTCTCGTCGTGCCTATGTTCACGTTGGGATGGGCTGCTGATCATGATGCACCGTTCACGACTGAGTTCGTTGATTTCGTCACGGATGCAGTCGATCTCTACGCGGATACCCGGGCGGACTCCATAGACGGCTTTGCGTAGCTCCTTTGGAAGGTGGTACCATATGTCTCAAACTGTGATGTAGAAGCCGCAAGCACTCAAGCGCATGATTTGCTAATCGTTGGGGACCCAAGTCAGCAATCAATCGCCGTGGATCTGGTATATGCCGCTCATATTGCATGTTCATGTCTTGCTGGTGATGCTGGTGATCATGTACTTGAGGGCTGCAGTCCCGCGATCCTTTAATCTCGCTCTGACCTGCGATGCGACATAGTGTAGGGTGGTTTCGGACCCAAAACAAAACATACAAGACACAATGACACGCCACGCCAGGAATCCGTCTCCTGGGATCTCCTGGGATCCTTTCGGGCACAGGCCGTAGGTGAATGAAGGGATCAATGTTTCAAAGCCGGTCTGACACATATTCATCCGTGGAGGCACCAGCCTCTGGAATAAGTCAAGTCACATGTTGAAGGCCTCCAGGTCCCGATACCCGGACCCGGATATCAGTGGAGGGCTACAGCACAAGTTCGAAAACATGCCATGTCCGCTTGTTGTCAACGCCGGACGTATTCAAGCGTACGCTGATAGCCCATGCAACGCGACAAAAAGGCCAAGGAAGAATGAAGCGGGAGTGGATGCAGATTTGTTTGCCTCGCAGCGTCCAACCATCATCCCGAGCCGAACTTCGCGCATGCGATGTTCACATCAGTGGCGTTCATGGCGGCAACACAGCTACAACCGCGCGGCTTCCAGGTCAGCGCCTATCTCCGGGCACGGGTTTGGATTTCCTCATTCGGGCAACCAGCTCGGTGCAGTGCAAGAAACGCCTTCCTCGAGGCACGGCACAGTACAATTAACAACTTGAACATCGGGAAGTCGTAAAAGAGTGTCGAGCTGGGCATCTAGGGACTCTCAACCTGAACGGCTGCCAATGCAGTCGACAACCCCTGCATATCTCGCTAAAGGATCTAAAGGAAAACCGACGGCCGTACAACAACCTGTTGTTGGCGCCGCAATTGTGCGGCAGGGAGGCAACCGCTGGCAGCAACGTCCTCCTTCCAACACGTGTCAGCGAGGATCTCGCCTCAAACTTCAGTGGCCGAGGGGAGCTCAGAGGAGGCAACTATGCCCAAACAGCTGCGACCGCCAGGACCAGTGCGCGACCCTCCCATTGACGGCTGAGGGGCGCAGGTCAACGTCTTCGGCACGTTTGCGTGCTAGGAGACGGAGTTGCACGGTGGTGATGCCGTGGGTCAAACACGGGAGCAGCAACTGGCGAGTGGTTTCGACAACAGCTATCTTGGCCCTGCTTTTTGCACCGCGAAAACTGCTTGCACCTGTGCTGGCGCACACACTAAGATGAACGGGTGAGACAAAGGTGGCAGCACTACTCCGGCGGCTCCAATCGCATCAGCCTGCGCAGGTATCACGTAGGGCCTTCGGGCATGCTACATTCGGGAGGCCTGTATTTCGCATCTGCAACTAAAGGACCAGGCTGGCGGAACCATGTTGGATCCAAGCAGATTGGCACCTGGCTCCCGAAGGCAGAGGCGACCCATTCGGGAGGCCCTAGAGGCCCTAGAGTCCCTGGAGTACAAGAAAATGTACGCATCACGCTGGAAATGGCCTCTTTGTAGCCAAGGTGCTCGGCGATGTACTCAGTCACCTGCGCAGAATCGTTAAAGACACGATCACTTAGAGCTCCTGGTGGTGCCTGATTCTCTTGCCGGCCACTCCGTACTTGCCCCGCGAAAACAATTGTCGGGCCTGACCAGCAACGAATGGAAATGTTTTTGGGCACGGTTGATTTTCTTACGCTGTGGGTTTCTCCCCTTATGCGACATGCAAAGAGCATGATCATCATAAGGAAGTATAGACAATTAATCCCCAATGTTCTTTGGGAACCGCCGCACTCAGCTAAGCTCGGGACCGGGTTGGTTGCGGCAACAGATCTCCTGGTGTGCATCTGAACATCTCAAATCTGAACATCCCGCGTGAAATGTTGAAGCTGCCTGCAGAGTTCGCAAAAAATCCTGCTGCAGTTTGCCACTCCAGACCTCAACGGCGATTCTGCACATGTCTGTGTGGCGAGCATGGAACACGGTCCGAACCGTGAGGGGGCGACATGATAAAGGACATCGCCACATAGAACTACATCAAAGGGCTGCTGCAATTCCTGCCCATGCACAGATGCTGCTAGCTGCGACATGTCCCACATTCCATCACCATGCAAGTTGCACATATGTGCCCGTGTGTGCTTGCACACGTGCCTTTGGCAGCGGCCTTCCCCAGGTGTAGCCAACAGCACAGGCTCGTTCAACCTCGTGGAGACTGCGACACACAGACCGCCCACATGAGTCACAGAGTCACAGGACCTGGCCAGGGCCGAAACTCCATGAGAATTTCTCAAGCGCCCAACGAGAGGACACTCGGCGCAGCGATTTCTGGCCAGGTTGTCCTTGATGGTCTGAACCTGCAATCATGCCCAAAACGAACTGCATGAGTTGGACAACCACTACCTACGGAAAAACCGGAAGAGCGCGCATTCATCGGTAAGTCGCAAAGGACGACCTGGCGTCAAATGCAAGTTTTCTTTCCATGTTGCGAAAAAAAAAGCTGTCGCCTCATGCCCAGCTTTGGCCAGTGCTATGCCTGCCAGACCTCCCATGCTCAAAGCATTCTGAATTGTGAGGGGAAGCAGAGTTATTTGAGCAGCTAGGCCTGTGCCACATGAAAGGTCCTCTCAAGCCAAGCTGATGCAGCTACAGTTTGTCATAGGTTGTTCCACAGAGCAGGTCCAGAACGCGTCTTGGCTGTTCCAAGCGCTGCTCCTGGGCGGCTGCGGCATCATGTGCAGCGTCATCAGACGCTTCTCCCTTGCCTCGAAATGCTTTGCGAGGAGCCATCCACCTGCCCAGGTTCTCCAGCCTGTCAGGAACCGGTTGCGGCCGTGGTACTTCACGCGTCACGCAGCGTATAGGCCAGAAGAGAACATTGTGGCAAAGCCAGGCTGCAGACCCGTGTTTGTGAGAGCCGCATCGCCCTCTGCCAGGACAACCCGTGTCCTACCGATACGGGGAAAGAGAAGCAACAGCCACGATGGCAAAGAACAAGAAGATGCACGGCTTGCACAGGCGGGCTCACCCGAGCAACTCATACGCTCTTGTCGGCCGGCAAGGGGGCTCAGAAGGCTCTGCGCCTAGACGGCAGGGGATGCGACGACTCGTGCACGACTCCCTCGCTGAGGAAGACCACTTCTGAGACAAGTGCCCTGGTCTGCGGCAGCTTCGGTTCTATCCTCCGCTTGCCGCAAGGCGAAAACGGCCGAGCTACATCGTGGCTGAACCAGGCTTTTCTGAACCACATTGGACTCGAGCCTTTCGAACGAAGCCGCGACTCGAGCTTCAGGGGATGTCACGCTATGAGCGTCATCGCCCCGCCCAAGTGCGGGTAGCCCGCAGCGCTAACAATCACAACATGGCCAAAGCACTCTCGAAACTGGGCCTGCCAGTAGTCTCCACTGACGCTGGCCGTACGTGGTGAGACTTCAATGTCTTTCACTGAGCTGAAGATGCCTCGAAGAGAGCGACAAAACGATCCCCTGCACACATCGACATACTATCCAGATAGCTTCTGAGGAGGCACTCGGACTCGGAAGGAGCAGAATAAACCTTTTCGGCACATGGCACAGCTGCCTGGAAGGCGAGCACTAATTGGTGACCCGGACATATTGGACCTCTCTGGCTAAGGCTCAACAACCTCACTGCACGGAGGCCTGCAACTCTACAGAATCTACAGTCTTCGTATGTCCAGCATCGCGGCTACTGTAAGGGACTCCAAGGCATACTGCCACTGTCCTCGTCTCGGCTCAGTGTGCAGTCAGCTTCACCACATTCACCGCCTCAGGGATCTCCCAGAACATCCAGCACATACGCTCGCAGGCTCGCAGGCTCGCCGCGCCTCGGGCCGCACCTTCAACTCAAGTTCTGCAAAGGCTGAGCCTTGAAAGGCATCCTCAGCTGACAGCTGGCAGCTAGGTTGTTCAGCTTGCTCCTTGCCCATTTTGCTTGGTCCAAGCAGCATCCTGGCTCTTCTGGCTCAAAGCCCTTTCCAGCGTCCCATGCAGAACCTTGGGAGCGGACGCTGAAAGCACTGGTCGCAGACTGCGCAAGCATCCCAATCTGAGTCCAGACGAGATGCTGGTCGCTTGCCCGCTTGTGGGGATGGAGGATGCGCCTAAGTGGTCTGGGAGCTGCCAGGGACAGGGAGGGACCTGCCAAGGCGAGAATGAAGATCCCACATGCTTCCAAGCTGCCGGAGGTGCAAAGTTCTCTGCACATGACGGTGATGTGGTCGGAGCTATGTTGGGGGCCAAGGCCTCCTGCATGACCTCAACAACAAACCCTGCATGCCACTCTCCACCGAAAGAAGTTGTTCAAACGAAATCTCTACCAGCCCCCGGCAAGCTTTTTCTCCAACCCCACTCCTTATTCCCCCGACACCTGCTGCCAGTCCCCCTTGCCCTCCACCCCTTGTCCTGGCGCAAAGTTCCTTGATTCTTTTCATCCAACACTACGTGTATGCAGGTACATGCTTGGGGTTCCCGTACCCTTACTGCTGTCCCCCATCGACCCTTCATCCCTCAAAACATATATAATTGTTTTTTTCTGCTTCAACATTGTTTCTGTCAGTCCACGCAGTCCCCATTTTCGGTTTCGAGCTTCAGATTCGGTGGTGTGGGGCAGGTGGAAGCTGCGTCAGCTCTTAGATTATCGTGGAACTAGGCATGCGCACTTCTTCAGGCGGCGGTGGCGGCGGCACCGTGTCCTGCCGCCCAGCAGTACGACAATTGCAGACCGTTGGCATCATTTCGAGCAGGCTCCTGCCGTGACAGCGGCGGTCTTGGACAGGCATCGTCGTCCAGAACCGTGGGCTTTTGCCGGGTTCGCGCCTGCAGTGGGAAGCAAGCTTCAGCAGAGCAGTGTGGCATCTTTTGTGGCCGGAACCTGATCTTCGGCTGAAGAAGGAATGCGAACGACAGCCAGTGCAGGCGGGGCAGATGCTGCGGTGCCACCTCTCAAGGCTGCAGACGTGCTGTGCAACCTTCACCGTCCTTCTCTGTCGCTTCAAGCAGCTGCGGGTGGGACAATCAAGCCATCTTTGCTGAACTGCGGCGCCTGAACGTCGCTGCCTTCTGGCCTCTCAACTCTCAACCAAGCAGATAAGAGGCAAATGACCAGAAGACGTCCGTGTTTAAATGCGCCGCACTGACAATTGAGCTTCGAATTCCGGAATGCTGCAACCCTGGCACCTCAGTCTTCCTCATAAGTTGCAGTCGCTGAGCTTCTTCGTCATCCATCTGTAAGCTCCGCAAACGTTCAGCCACACTGCTCATCCGCTCCATGGTAGACCTGTGCCTTGGCACAGGCAGCCCATGGCACCCCTCAACACATCTCTACACGCGTAAGGAACCGGAGTCCTGGAGCTCTGCTTGTCGAGGCCGCGATGCTTCTTCCCGGATCTGAACTTGAGTGCCAAGGCGCTCTGCCCGGGCATTCTTTTGGGCCTCGGCTCGGTCGAAACTTGCAGACGTCACCGAACTCCATGTGCTGTCTGAGGCACCGTTGTGGTCAGCGTTCGTGACTTCCGTTCACCTGTCAGCATAAATCCCCACATGTGATGCTGCATGTTTCATTACACTCTCAGCCTCTCAGCATGCTGGCTCTCTAAGATCACGGATGCAGACACGTTCACGGAAAGTCTTTCGCGCTGCCGAGGCGATGATGTGCTGGGTCTCTTTCGGACTGTCGAGGGTCAAGACTTCCTGATTTCAGATCATGTCTCTTCAGCAAGAGCTCGGAGAGACTCCACTTCTGCTTAGACTCTGCACCCTCCGCAGTCTTCCAGTGGCCGTCTTTGGGATCAAAGTTTGGAGTGTCTGGTCTGGCTGGAGGCAAAATCTCTTCGAGACTTGTCAGCAGCCCACTCTCCAGCTCAAAAACGTACCTCCCGGCAGCAAAACATGCGAGCTCCTACGCGCAGAGGGGGAGGGTGCTGTGGGCAGAAAGCAAGCATACATGATTCAGATGCGCTGCTGCGCATCGATTCGCGGATCTTGCCAAGAGGAAATGCCATCCTCTGAATTGACAAAATACCTGTGCCCAGCACATTGCATCTGTTGCGAAAAGGGCTGATACAGCCACGGTTTCTGGAGAGAAAAATCGCTACAGCTGCCACTGGTCGACGAGACAGCCTGAACCCTGGTGAGTTGTTCACACCAAACAACTTTTCTCAACACCCTCGTCAAAGCCCCGGACTGACGACCAGCATCGTCCATAAAGGGCCCATGCCACTTGTCCAGCTCTTGCTTGTGTTGGTGCCACAGAATGCCCTTCTGCTCCTCGAAATAGCCGGCCGTGTAGCATTTGAGATAATTGCGTCCTGCTACAGTGTTCGGGCTTGCAGACACATCGTGGACTCAAGCACTCAACGACAGCACCGATCCTATCTCCACGATTCTTCGGAGGCATGGCACCAATGGATTCTCCCAGCTACTGACTTGCCTGAGGTCCACTGCAACAAACAACAAATGAGCCATCGGTTTGGGGTTGTTGTGATTATTGAATTCGGGAGATAGTGCTTTCCAAGCGGCCGGTCATGATCCACGTAGTAAACGTAGCCTGAGCACTGCATGTTTTGAAGACAGATCTGCATCGCCCTTCCAGAGACATCATGATATCCGGTTCGGTCTGACTTAGTGATGAAGACTCTAAGCCCGTTTGGGGTCGTGAACATCATCAAGTTAGGCCTTCCACTTCCTGATTCGGACGGAGAGCGAGCGAACACCTTCTGTCCTGTCCCGGGGTGGACAAGCTGACATGCTGCCTAGTGACCGGAGGAAGCGTCGCTGTGTGCCGTCCAGCGGGGTGGCAAAGGGCTTTGGATGCCAACTTCTGCAATCCACCCAAACTCTTCCTCCTGCTCATGTTGAGCAGTGTTGAACATCGGACTCAGGGCTGCGGGTCAGGCCATGCCTCTTTGACGTGGATGCCCAGCTGCTGCTTGAAGGCTGCGATGGCATGACTCTCATCCTGCGTTGTCTTGGTTTGAGCGCTGAATATCAGAGGACCCCAAGTCCCCAACCACATATTTCTGAGCTTCTGGCAAGAAGGCGACTGGCCATTGGCCATTTGCACTGAGGAAGGCATTGCTTGGGGCAGGGCCAGGACTGGTTTGGAAAATTGGCAGCGGCAGAATCTCCGGTACAGAAACGCTCGCAGATCTAGAAGCTAGAAACTGCATGTCAGAGAGGATGTGCAGGAACAGGAAACGTGGCCCAAGATTTGAGTCCTCCATTTGCAAGCAGACCCCGGCGATTCGGCCCTCAAGAACGCGACATCATGTCACGAGCTTCGATCGCATGGCGAGGGGACGGAGCGATCTCAAAGGAATGTAAGCTCTCCGCCACAGCCGTAGACAAGAGGCGCACATCAGTTAAACTCTGGCCAAGGTATTATAACCAGATGGCTTTCAAGCTACCACCTCTTTGGACCGCTGCCATGGCCACAAAACAGCCTTTTGCCTGATCCTACCGTGCTTCTTACAACCACGAGGGACTTGAGCATCGAATGAGCCGGAATGAGCTACGAGCGGACAAAGCCTTCTCGGCAGAGGAGGATTGAATTCTACGGACACTTGGCATGATAGTACATGTGAGAAAATGGGATCGCGTTGGCACTTCCTCTGTCTTACGATGAGTCGGAGATTCTCCGCGGGACTACGTGCGCTCAGCTTTTTGGTGCACGCTCTCCACTCCCAGGCTTCTCACAGCGAAGCCGACAGGCTCTAGGCACACAGCACGCACACACCACCTCAGCAAATGCATCCATGTAGGCCCTCTCCCGCTTCTGGCAGAAGGCAAGCGGCCAGCAGCTTTGATCTTCTCCTCCGCTTCCTTGGTGAAGTAGCGTGCCTGCAGCTGACGGGCATCACCGTGTTCCACTCGGCTCCGCTCGGCAAGGTGCCTTGACGATGACCGGCTGCTCGGGGAGCTGGCCCTTGCCCAAGACCTTCATGTACCCGGCCTGAAGGAAGCGAACCGACGTTTCGTAGCTGGTTGCATCACTTTTGTCGCTGCCTTCATGACATCGATCACTGGAGCCTTGTCGGTCTTGTCCTCTCGTTCCACAGTGGGCTGTGGCAATCTTCGACTCCCCTCTTGACTGTTGCTACACTCCTAGAAATCAGACACTGAAGCCCTAGCGCCTTGTAGAACAACCTTGTCTGCTCCGAAACCAGCGACCACAAGCGCTCGACGTTGATGGTCGGGATGACCTGAAGCGGAAGAAACGTCCAACCTCAAGGGCAGTTCTGCTTCGATGACTGTGGCTGGATAAACTTACTAGACCGGTACTGCCTTGCCGTGCTTGATGAGGTGGAAGTTGCGCATGCCCACCTGGCAGTTTGCAGCAGCCGTCGTCATGCGGATTGACGAATTGGTTTGACTCTTGCGAAGCCTTTCCGAAGTAGCCAGGATGGTACTTGTCAAAGTTGATTCGGTGATGATGCCTTGCTACTCAGGAGGCTCGTGGCTGAATGTGGCAGAGGTGAGCAGCTGTGCCGAAGTTTTCCAATGAAGCCTGTGCGTCACACAATGAGGGCCCGGCTGACCACCCGAGTTTCCGCAGCCACCAGGATGCTTTCGGTGCTTGCCGATGCGGCCGTGACCTGTCGGCAAGAAAAGTTAAATGCGTCCAGATTCCGCCGCATCAGCTGAACAACTCTGAGCCGGGCCCCTCTTGCGGTGGGCGTGCATCTTGCGGCTCTTCTTGAATCGGGTGGTCATCGTGCCTCACCGAAGGAATTGTTTTCATTGCAATACGCATCTCTTCGAAACACCAAGCTATTCACCTAATCTGCTTGGGATGGACGAGTTGCTACCCTGCTTACCCTGAAATGGGCGGCATGCCGAGAAGCGGCCAAGCAAGCATTTAGTGCAATTGCCAGCACAAATCAGAGTGTTGCCGATGATTGTAATCGCTCGATTGCCTTGTGACGCTGTGGCAATTGGACTCCTTGTTCTACATCAGCTGACACAAGTTACTACTTATCTCTCTCGCTCTTTTGCTTGCTCTCCCCCGCGCTTTAGGCGCGCCCCCTTGTTATGGGGACGTGTCTCGGCAAACGGTGTCTTTTCTCTTTCTTTTCTTTTCGCAGGGGCGAGCCCCCAGGTGGAGGCATCGCCCGTTGTTGGCCCAGGTGCACGCTTCTTCGTACGGAGCGACTGAACCACTCACTCTCTCTTCTTCGGCTCCGTGAGGAGGGAATATATGGAATGTTCCCGCCCCACGCATTGGGGGAGAGTGGAACTCTCTCGCTCTCTCTCGCTTTCTTTTTTTTCTGGCCCTCACGCACAGTGCAGGTGTCTCCATTTCTGCCGGAAGTGACTTTCAAAATCTGCTGCGCTTGAGAACACTGGGTTGAAGAACATACTCAACGAGCAAGCACGGAAAGTGATTGCCATGACTAAGAGTCTCATCCCAGAGTGTGCAAGCAAATCCATTTGGTAGCAAAACCCGGTACGCGGATTGATCACCTGTGCAATAGCTTCGGGTTCAAGCTCCAATCGCATGGCCAGCAAGATGCAGGCGTCGGGGGGCTAGCACGTTGCCTAAGCCGCAAAGCACTGCCTTTTATGTACACCCGAGGTCCCGAGCCGTGATGGATGAATTTCGTACCCTTAGCCTTGCATGCCACTGCAGACTCACGACGGTCGAAGTTTGTGTGCTCACTCGGTTCGTATGGTGTGCTACTGCATGATGTGCCACAGCAGTACTTTAATTTATGTTGCCAGTTGTGCTTATGTCTCGCAAGCCACGACTCAAGTCACAGGAACGGCAAGTGGAAAGAAGATGCCCGTTGATGCGTTAGCACCATGTGTTAGTACAACTCAGCGGCACGCCCAAGGGCCTCACTCCTTGATGCAGCAACTCTATATTGGGCAGCGCCGTCAATCCCTCCGTGTTTCTGCAAAACCGAGAAAGCTTGGCTGCTCACTCGGGAAGCGAGTGCGTTTGCAGGAGTAAGGCTTCGGGTTTGTGCGACTTCCTGCGTAACGACCCAATGCGCCGTGCTGCGATGTGAGCTGGTGCATCTGATGACATCAACTGCGCAACCTCCGTATCGAGTCTCGCTGGAATGGTCTTGGCATGCGGTTGCCACGGACATACTTCAGAGCATAAAGGCCGGAATCGGCCTCCCACCAAAACATTCAAACAAGCACATCGTCCACGGTGTCAGGGTTGATTTCAGCACGAATTTCCATGTCATCAAGAGTAAGGCCACCTCCTGGCTCAGACCCCCAAGTGCCGTCGGTGCCCTTGTGTGCTCCATCTTAAGTTCGGCTGTGCTCTGGATGTCCAAGGCATTTGTTCTAACCCGCCGTCGTCCCAACATCCTGTCCCTAAGCCTAGCGAGCTTCCATCTCGAACAAGACTTGCTTCCTCGCAAGATGGTGCAGAACACGCTCGCCCGCTTTCGCTCGTCGGATCTCCGCCCGGCAACGCCACTGAGCTTTTCCTCCTCCCCAACAGCAGAACAAGCCCGGACGACTGATGACCATGGCATCTTGCCATAAGTGCGGTCCGGCAGGGCGGTGGCCAAGGCCGGCAGGTCAAGGAAGCCAAGGCGGGCACAGAAAAGAAAGGGTTTCCAAAACCTCTACAAACCCTAAACAGCATCCCAAAACCCTAAACCCTAAACTGCTGCAGTGCCTTTGCTGGCTAGAGTAGTCCAGCTGCAGTGCGAGACAGTGCGAGACGTGCCATTTTTCCCAAAATCCGTGCACAGATCTCGCAGCCGAACAATTCCAAGCTCGAGCCATTGCATTCTCATCCGAAGAGCATCGTCGAGCCTCGCTTCGAGAACTGAAGTGCAACTGGGGTAACGATTTCATCTCGTTCGACGGTGAACGCTTCGTTCGGAAGGCTCCCTATATCTTCCTATAATATCGAACATCCACCAGGCTGGAGGCACGCTCGCACAGACGCCCGCAACCGGCCCTGCGGCGCGAGGCGATGGGGGCAGCAGGGGCAGAGGCAAGCGCGGAAGCAGGGGCAAGGGAGGGAGGGGCAGGGCAGGCGCAAGGCGACTTACAGATGTGCAGCACACAAGACTGATGCTTGGTAAGGGATAGATTTTTCTCTGTCTCGGCATGGACATTTTTGTGCTGAAAAAGGGCAGGCTTCCGCCACTTTGGGCGCACCTTTCTCCCATTTGCGTTAACTACCAGTCCGTGCAAAGGCGAGATGCCACCTGGCACGGCTGTTCCATTTCATTTACAGCGCACACGCCACGAATCGTTGAGTTCAACATGCGAACTGCTTAGGGATGCAAAGACGTCTTCTCAGAAGCTGCCTATCGATGTGTCACTGTGGACTGAAACTAAGACTGTGTGCCAGGTCTTGACGTCTGTGTGCATAACATGCAGCATCCAGGCGTCAAAGCTTGTAGCACACGAATTGCTCCTTGGATGTCTCTGGCATGTAGAGACATTGACGCTAAGACGCCGATTAAGGCAAGCTAGCGCAGATGATCTTGTCTGGTCGCGAAGTACCTGTAGCTTGCACTTCTGCCTTGAAAGCCAGCGCTTATCGGTTCTTTAACAGTAGCATTGCACCATGCGGAGACCATGGAGATCATCATTCTTTGGCGCTTGAGCAATGCTTGGCTCACGGTCGGACATACGGTTGAGCAATGAAGCGCATTTTGACATTCCTGAGGAGTGCGAGGTGGAGATCCAAGAAATGCAGCTCAAGAGCTTTCTGCAGACTGAGAGCAGAGCTTTGGAGACACCATGCCGTTTGCTGGCATGCCGTGAAGATTGTATGACACCACAGATCCGGGAACGTGTGACACCTAAGGACTAAGGATCCTAAAGGTTGACAGTCGCTTGAGACGGCGTCTGAGGGGACTGCCAGTGGACTTTGGGCGCTTGGGGAGGAGCATCGCCTGCATCAAAGCATTCAAAGCTTCAGCCAGGCTTGAGATTTTGCTCTCTGGATGTCTCTGGCTCTCTGGCTCTGGGCCTGCTCCGCGCCGAAGTCAGAGAGTACGCGATTCTGAACGAAAGCCCCACCACTGCAAACTGAGACTGTGATGCTGACGGCCGCGGCCTCTGGCAAGATGCATCACCTGAATGCAGCAAGAAAGGTGCTGTATGGTGCCGTGCTTTCCTTCGTAGTTGGTGCAGAAGGGATCTTTTTCAAACAATTCTCGACCTCGGATCCTTCTTTGCAGCCCGGCAACGCGATAGCCAAGCTGCCCTGCTTGTTGGCTCGGAAAAGGCGTGCCTCAGAATCGCTTGCTGTCACGGAACTGCTCAGTGGGAGTGGTGGGAGCGGTGCTGCGTGGGCTGTGATGGCCCTCGCCACGCTTGCACTACCTCGGCAGACGAGGAAAGGAACCTCGAAGGAGTCTACGCCTTGTCTCGTCCACAACACCGAGCTTCAGACACACGGCCGAACTGTGACGGGAGCGGGCATCGAGTAGCGCCGCTGCGTCTGCCATCGGAGTGCTCAAAGGACAACTGCGTGTCTTCCCGGCACTCAGGCTGCAGTCATTGCAGTCGTATCGAAGTGCGTGTTTCGAACCTCACACCCACATGTGGGTTCCCTCCGATCCTTTTCATAGAATTACAACTTACAACTGCATCGAAGCCGTAGCCTCAGCTCTGTCCGAGGTCTAGCTGTGCACCCTCCCAACATCTCCAGTTTCCACGACACCTCTCCAACTGCTGGCGAAATCTATCAGTTGGGCGGTACTGTATCGCCCCCGGCAACGTGGCAGGCTTGCCGGAAGCGCTGAGTCTCGAAGCTGCGCGGCCACCATGCCTCGGAGGGTCACACGGGCTTCAGCCGTGGTGACTGCACTACGGATGCTGAGAGCCCGTCGCCTCGTGGCCCCCTGCCATCTTCACCATTTGACAAACGCAGCAAAGAGGAAATGCGCCGTCGTCCGGGCCGGGCCTGCGCCTCCTGGGCGGCCTGGGCCTGACCGGCCCGAGTCTCAAGGCGCTCCAACCTGTGCCATGCCAACATGAGCCAACCGACCCGTATGGCCGTATGGCGATGCAGCGCACGGTGAACTCACAACAGCATGAATCTCGCATGGAAAAGCCTGCTCTTCATTTCGGCGCAGTCCTCTCGAAGCTTGGTCAGCACCTGTCAGCTCCATCACGCCCCAGCCACGGTGTCGCTCATGCACTGCATGCCCTGCGCAAGGCCTCCATCGGCACTGCTCTGGCGCCTCAAGGCTCCCCATCTCACAGGCACACAGGCAGCCACAGGCACACTGCTGCCAAGATCTGCCAAGCCGGAAGCGCAGAGACGCTGCGCCCCGCTGTCACAGCTCCGTCATAAGACGGCGCTCTGCGCGAGTTGAACACCGAGCTCTTGAGAACTTAGCGTGCGGCTGGCAGCAGTTCGCTTCAGCTCAGCCACCGTGTCCTTCGTTGTGAGCACATGAGATGCGCCTGCCTTGCGGCGAGACAATCTCCTGCAACGCGAAGACGGTGTCGCCAATGTTTTGGGACAGGCTGCGAGCCCTGGAAGGCATGTTACAAGCACCTCGGCTTTCCTGAAGCTTGCTCTGCAGTCACAGGAATGGGCCTTTGAAGTGAAGACACTATGCTGCAGTCCTCACGGGTGTATGGAATAGCAAAGATCGCAGCACACTTCAATTTCCAGACTTTCAACCAGGTGCTCCTCGGGAGAGGCCGGGCTCGAGATGCTGGCCTCTGCAGATGAAACATGTAGGACCCGCGCGGTGCAGTGCGGTGCAGGTGTCCGACCTCGTTGCGCAGCTCTATCTTTGTAGTCGATCCTGCATCATCCTGATTTGCACGGCACATGGCTAGGTACAGTGGAATGGCAGCTCGTTGACAAGTGTTGAAGCCGTAAACTTGAGAGATGCCCACGAAAGCTAGGGCAAGCAAAGGAAGCAGAATCGATAGAGCTCGGTCGTTATTACATGCATGCCAAGATGGCCGCAAGCACGTGTGTACTGCCATGAAGCTTGAATCCTGCGAGATGATGCAGTAGCAGTAGCATTCTTCTGCATTACACTGGCCCACATACGGATACCTTGACCGACCTCTCTGCGCTCCGGAATGTCCCTGCATATCCTGCATAAGCAATAACTCGGCCATCTGCGAGCAGCTTCGAATGTCCTGCTGGTACTTTAGCTAATTACTCAGGCATCAGACTTGAACCTGCCGCGTAGACGCACTCGGCCGCGTAAACACAAAATTGCCGTGTTGGTATGCAGATGGACCTCAAGGGCCTGACCTTGTGCAATACCGGGCTCCGAGAAGTCGACCGGGCGGAGTTTTTGGCGCAATGACAAGAGAAGACAAAATGGATGGTGTCGACATACGTTGACTCGCGCAAGAGGGTCGCTGGGGACGAAGCCAGCTTCGAGTTCGACCTCGGGAGACGATCCACCCGAGGTCACCTCGTGCTGCGGGGGGGCTACCCGCGCTGATAAGGCCCTGCACACAATTTGGCCTCGGTCACTACCACTTGGGTGAATTGGTATACGACAACTCCCGCCAGCTCCACAAAGCCAGTCTTTCGCGACATCTTTCACCCGTGCCGTTCCATCTGTCAGCGATTGCACGGAATGACCTGCCAGACTGTCACCCTGGCTCAAAGCGATTTAGACTTCCGTGGTGAAAGTGGCACGCACACGCCACTAAAGAGTGCTGGGGCGCGCAACGCCCTCCTTTTCTACCTGCAGCCGATGGCTCTGCTCTCGAGAGACCCAGTCCCTGCGGCGATCGCGGATGAAAGGCTCACACGTCANCACTAAAGAGTGCTGGGGCGCGCAACGCCCTCCTTTTCTACCTGCAGCCGATGGCTCTGCTCTCGAGAGACCCAGTCCCTGCGGCGATCGCGGATGAAAGGCTCACACGTCAAAAGCCCGAAGTCTTAAGGTAAAAGCCTGAACTCGCACCAGTAATACTCCTGAGTCTTTCATACAATGCCGCATCTGGATCTACAAGGTCCTGTTCTAAGGCCCAGGGAAACATGTTCTCAAATGCG
>BGNK01000827.1:92646-113470 GCA_003297005.1 Symbiodinium sp. clade A Y106 | reverse complement strand
AAGTCTTAAGGTAAAAGCCTGAACTCGCACCAGTAATACTCCTGAGTCTTTCATACAATGCCGCATCTGGATCTACAAGGTCCTGTTCTAAGGCCCAGGGAAACATGTTCTCAAATGCGAACACCTGAACCTTCTGCACAAAATGTGCTTCCACTTCGCGGACCCGCTTCTCATGCTCACGCTTGGTGAGTTTCCTACCGGCAGTAAAACTTGGATCATAAACAAGCCGCCAGTGCTGTCTCTCAGACATGAGCCCAAGAGAACCTTCTTGGCCTTGCCCTTGGTGAGCGCATCCGCCAGCTGCTCAGTGCCGGCTACCCATCGGAGATGGGTGCCACAGTCGACAGCCTGCTTCACGGCAATCGTCAGCTCATAGCCCGATCGACTGCTTCGAAGACCATGCAAAGCACTGGTATTTCTCGTCATGGCATCAAAGATGCCGCGAGAATCCATCACAAGTGCCCCGGGCGTCTTCTCCTTCACCATCTCGTTCTGACGACCCCGTACTGGAGGATATCCATGAATCTCCAGCCAAACACACCTAGCAAGGTATGTCATGTCCTCACCAGCAGTGATAGCCTGAACCTCACTTCCGTTAGATCCAAGAACTTCTCGAGGAGCCTTTTGACTCCTGCAGGCCACGATGTTCATCGGAACCCGCTCACCGTCCAGGATTCGCTTCGGAGCTATGCACGTCAGCATGCCGATGGTACTACCGCGATTCACGCGGTTGTTCTGCGCTGCGTCAGACCAAGTCACGACACANTTCATCGGAACCCGCTCACCGTCCAGGATTCGCTTCGGAGCTATGCACGTCAGCATGCCGATGGTACTACCGCGATTCACGCGGTTGTTCTGCGCTGCGTCAGACCAAGTCACGACACAAAGGTCTTCCCATCCTTCATCAAAAGGGTGGAATATCAAGGTTTGGTCCGCCATGCGCTTTGCTTCGCGGATAACCTTGTTGATGCGCAAGATCAGGTCGACGGTAGCGGTCAGGACTTCCGACAGCATCAGCCCCATATCAGCAAGAAACTGTGGGCTAACTTGGTGTGCCCTCCAGGACAGCGTGCCCAGCGCACCACGAATGGCACTCACCTCTTGTGCCGTGGCTTTCTCCTTTGGCCGTGAGGCGCGTTGGGGAGTTAGAGGAATTTCCTCCATCCAGCGATCGGTGTACACCTTCTGGTCCATGAAGATGGTGCCGTCCTCCTTCTGGACGATGTTGCACCCTGCAAACTCAAAAGCGGACTCCTNTTGGGGAGTTAGAGGAATTTCCTCCATCCAGCGATCGGTGTACACCTTCTGGTCCATGAAGATGGTGCCGTCCTCCTTCTGGACGATGTTGCACCCTGCAAACTCAAAAGCGGACTCCTCCCACTTGCCCCATTCGAAGGCCTGTTGAAGTGCCAGCTTGGCAGCCACAAACACATTACTGGAACGATCACCGCCGAGGATAAAATCATCCACGTGGCATCCCGCGATGCCCACAAGGCGATTATCCTGATCCAAGAGGACAAACAGGCACTTGTCGAAAGAAAGCTGCCGCCACCCGGATTTCTTGAGAGTCTCGGCCACAGTATCAAACCATGCCCTCGGTGCATGACACAAACCGTAAAAGGCTCGCTTCAGCTTCAGAACGGTGAAGTCATCAGCACCTGAACCCCCAAACGCTGCTCCAAGCTCAGCTGGTGCTTGGATGAAAAGATTCTCACCCTCCAGATCTTGCATAGCTTGCAAGAAGGCTGATGCCACATCAGCAGACTCCAGCATCCATCTGTTCTTGGCCACCACAGTCAACAGCAGCATGCGGCCAAGTTTAGACAATGTCGGAGACGANAGATCTTGCATAGCTTGCAAGAAGGCTGATGCCACATCAGCAGACTCCAGCATCCATCTGTTCTTGGCCACCACAGTCAACAGCAGCATGCGGCCAAGTTTAGACAATGTCGGAGACGAGGCCTGGCTCTCGACAAGGTTCCGGGATTGAAAGCCCAGAACCACCAATCGTGCTTTAGCTCGGCCGTCGGACTTGAACGTGAGAACCCAGCGAGCGCATTTTCATCACTCGAGACCAATCAAGGTTCTCCTTCTCGTAGGTAATGAGGCTTCGCGCCGCGGCATTTCGAATGACATTCGAGATCTCCTTGGACTGTGCTTCATCGAACGACATCTTTTGTTCATGAGTGAGGGTCTTCCAGTTCACCTCACGACCCTTTTCGAACAGCTTCTTTGACATCCAAGCTGTCGATTGCCGTGGTTTGCCAGCAAGCTGCTGCCAGTCCCTGTCGGTCATGTTGATCTCGAACATGTAGCCGGTCATATCCTCAGGAGCGGCCGGTTCCCTTCGCTTTCGGTCCTTTCGACCCTTCTGCTCTGGCTCACGGTACTCCTCGTCGGGAAGCATCTCACTGTCGGTGCTGTCAGCCACTACTGAAGTCTCAGCATCTGAAGCTTCGATGGGGATCATGGCCTCCGTGCGCTTNGTCGGGAAGCATCTCACTGTCGGTGCTGTCAGCCACTACTGAAGTCTCAGCATCTGAAGCTTCGATGGGGATCATGGCCTCCGTGCGCTTGTCGTACATGAACTTATTCCCCCCAGCATCCACATGAGGTAATCGGTGACCACCTGGGAGATTGCATCCTGGAACTGAACAACGAGGATCAAGTGGAGCACTGCTACTAGATGGAGCTTGACCTCGTGGTGTACCTGGGACAGGTGTTCCAGGTGTAGGAGTACCAGGGACCAGACGATCAGGTATGTCAACCAGGTATGTCAACTTCATCATTAAACGGACCACGAGAGGATTCCGGAGGATCTCGATGTTCAACAGAGGCTTCATCAGGTGCTCTAGCACCCGAGGCGCTGGCAGTAGCTGTTGATTNTCGATGTTCAACAGAGGCTTCATCAGGTGCTCTAGCACCCGAGGCGCTGGCAGTAGCTGTTGATTTCGAATGTTGTGAAGCAAGTCTAGGCTCTTTGGACCGCCTCTTAGAGGCAGAGGATTCCGGAGGATCTCGAGGTTCAACCGAAGCTTCATCAGGACCGGAGTTTGGCCTCGCAGAGGAAGCCGGATGCCCTGCAGCGAATCGGAAACGAGTCTCCCCTGTCCAACGATCCAACAGACATCGTGCAGGATTCTCATGAGTCCGGAAATCATCCTTGATAATTTGCTCGTTGCCTCCGCTGCGAACCACCGTATGTCGCTCGCCCTGGAGATCCTCCTCCTTGACGAAGATCTTCTTGAGCTTGCTGGGAACTAACATGGCAAGGCGTGGTTGAACATGTACTCGCACGAGCCAGTCTCCTTGGAACTCCCAGTAGTCTCCATTGCGATGTCGAGGTGGAACCTTCACTTCTGCCTGAGCCGGATCCTCCACAGCGGTCTTGGGAGGCTGAAGCCCGGTCACATCTTCATACTGCTTGCCCCGAAAACCACGCATCAAAGTTTCCATAGTCACAGGCATACGGTACACGGCCGCCCCATTGGTGATGGCCGTCGTCTCCTCGACTCGAGAACATTTTCGAAGCTGGTTGCTCTTGGCGCGGATAAGGGCAGCACCGGAAGCCCAGTAAGTCGAACCTTCTCGCAGCAGTATGCGAACTGGCCCCTGCCATCCGCCGCGCCCGTTGGCACGCCTTTCCCGCCATCTCATGGCGAGAGTCCCTGGGTCGAACACCTGCGGTGGGCGACTAGTAGTGTTCCCCAGTTTAGACATTTGATCTGCCGCCTGAGACCGTCTGTATGCAATCGCGGCTTGCTCTCGGAATTTGAGAGTTTCTTCAAAGGCCTTCTTGGGATTCACCCCCTCCGGGACCATGTCGGCTGGAACAGCACCACGAACCCACTGGAAAGGAGAGTAGCCAGACTGGTGCTGTATGGTGCTATTATGCGCATGACAAGCATAGTGAAACATAGAGATCACTGACAGGTCAGGGTCCTCCTTGATCATGCGGTCGACGGTGGCCTTCAGACGCCCAATCAGCTGCTCCTCATGGCTCATGAGCCAGTGTGCTTCAGGAGGAGAAATCAGAAGGCCAATGCCACTCCGCCCACAGAAGTCCCTCATCTCTTCCGACGTGTAGTAGAGGGCAGAGAGTCTGCCATCAGCCAACGAGGCGCTGGACTGGTCATCATCCAGTCACGTAGGAACACCCGTGTGATGTCTGTCGTCGTGGGTTCCCACGTGTCCTCATAGATCTTGAGGCCACTGACAACACAGTACCGTGATGCCCGGTCGACCCAAATGCAACTCTTCAGTTTCTTGACCTGTCCAGTTTCCGTCTTGAAGGCATACTGCCACAGATTTCCCACAGCGAGGGAGGTCCTTGAGTCGAGGAAGGGGGATGTGGCAGAGGTCGTTGAGCCTCCATGCACGCAGGACATTCCATTGATTTTGCCAGCTCAACCGCCCAGCTCGGCGCCCCGCACCGTTCCAGTAACTTTGCAATGCGGACAAAGGAGGAATGTCCAGAGGAACGGTGTAGGCGTAACACCATTTGCTTGATCTCCTCGAGCTTCTTCCCAGTAGGTGGCCCCGTAGGGATCTTCTGACGCGTCAAAGCGTATGCCCCTTCAGGCATCTCAGCTTCGTACTTCCGATCAAACCACAATTGTGGAAGAAGCTCGGTCTCCACATCCGCCGCCAAGGTCCGGATTCGATGCCTGGATTGCAAGGTCCATGACGAAGAGGCCACAACGCGCTTCTCCAGTGCTTTGGGAAACCACCGAGGGTCGCTGCAGCGGAAACAACCTCCATGATCATCAACGTGTTCCTGATGTCCGGGACACCGACGTTCCATACCGATCTTCACAGCCTCAGAAGTTGTCATGATCCGCCATTCTTTCAAGACAGGGACCCCATTGCACTTCATCCCGAAAGCGCAACCGTGGACCTTGAAGTCATACACTGTCATCCCGTGCTCAGACGCGGCGTCTTTCAAGTATGACACCTCCTGCCAGCAGTCCCGAAGCTTCGCCGGCATCTCGACGACAAAGTCTCTGCCTCGCTGTAGTCCACGTGCGAGGCATCCGCAAAGTTTCAGGTGCCCACTTCGTTCCCGTCGAAGTGCCCGCTCATGGTTCCGCGCCTGGCTCGGAGAAGCCATCTCCCGAGTGAAAGTGCGTTGCATATGCGCCCTCATAGGAGGAGAAGCCCAGATGACCTTGGCATCGAGGTAGGTCGTATCCTTCTCACACTTCTGGAACTCCTCGGGCTTATAGAACATGGCCTCGTAGCCCCTCTGTACAAGGGACTCGCTCAAAGAGGGTGGTCCACCAAATTGGATCACATCGGCATTGGCCCCAATGGCTGTCGTCAGGGCCGCAGCATCGGTCATAATCGACCCGATCAAAAACATACTCCCCTTTGCCAGAGAACGCTTCAACGTGTAGGTCAAAGGACGCTCTCGGCGAGAAGAGGTATAGAAGGGACACCAGTCGTCTCGACAGGGGCGTCCTCGTAGTGCTTGGGATTGTGGACACAGGTCGTCTCGACAAGGGCGTCCTCGTGGTGCTCGTGATGGTGGACACCGGTCACCTCGACAGGGGCGTCCTCGTAGTGCTCGTGATTGTTTCCCAGTCGCTTGCTCACCCTCTCACGGAGGGTCTTCAATCTTCCCCAGAGGGAGCCAGTTGGCCCTTCCGGTTCTCGATCAGCTCGGCCTGCCCAGCGTCCCAGGAATCGGCGTCCTCCTCTTCCTCCATCAGCTTCTCCCACTGGGCTTGCATCCTCAACTCCAACTGGCTGATCTCGCAGAGGCTCTGGTGAATCTGTTCGTTGGTGAGGTTGACTGGGGACACTCCGCTTCCTTGGGCACCATTGCCCTTCGAATTTTCGATTGGGCTCTTCTTCATTGCGATCGCCTTGGGCTGCGAGCCCTTCAACACACGGTCCTCCATCATGCCCGTCGTGGTCGGAGTTGTTGTCTTTGTCGGCGTCCGTGGCAGCGGGGTTGTCGAGGATGTAGCTCCCGGAGTCTTTCGAACCATCGGTTCCCGGGTTGTCACATTGTACCCTTGCCGGCCACTTCCATGCACTTGTCGTTGACGTACTTCTCCGTCACCTCCGAGGCTTCCATCTCCATTCGAATCTCCCCGATGGCCGTCGCCAAAACGGTGTTTCTCGGCCCCGCTTGTCGGCACGTCCCCTTGTAGCCCGCCTTCGGAATGTACTCCACCCTCAAGGCGCACCGGGAGCAAGTTCTCCATGTTGCATACTGGTTGTTGCGGTAGCGTCCTGGGGTGTGCTTTCCGGCGCGCGGCCAGCTGTTCCATCGAGGATCGCTTTCGGGGGCTGGCGCCAGCTGCTCGCTCATGTTGGCGGTCGCGAAGGGAATCGAGCTTGAGCCTGAGCTGCCGGAGATTCGAAGTAGTGTCGGTGTCACACTCAGTGTAAGGATGCACATCATAAGGCTGCTCTCGCTCAACTGGAAGGCACCACTCTGAAGACGCACATGTACATGTCATAGAACAGAAGCGCTCGTCGAAAACATGTGCATCACAAAGGTCTTCCTGGCACGTGCACTGCCCCTGGCTGAGAACTCCCAAAGTGTAACACTCATTTTCCGGAACTTCAGACAAAGACTGCAGAGCGGCTCCGAGCACCGGAGGGGCATTGTCTTCCTCGGTTCCGGGAATCATGTCGCTGCGCCCACGGCGAACCTCTTCAGAGAAACCGGGAGTCGCCAGGATGGCCTTTATGCTTTCAGGCTCCAGCCATCTAGATCCCGAACTTTTCGAAAACATACGTCTTCACAGGTCCTAGGCTGCGACTGGAAGCCGCCAGGTTGACGATCAAGTGCCCTCCAGGAGTTGACCCCAAAGGTAGAAGCCGTAGGTCCCCTCCCCGCTTCTGGAAAATAAGAGTTCGATCTCCATAGTTGATCACGGCCTGCAGCTCCCGAAGAACCCGACCTCCAAGAAGCAGGGGGGTCGTCTGGCTGTGGTAGTCATCCAAGAAGTACACCGGAAGCAAGCCAAGAGCCGCGGTCACCACGTCCGCTCGGGAAGTCGCCTGCATGGTCCTGCCGTTCCCAAATCGGAACACTAGTCGGTCCTCCAGGTTGACGTGATAGCGGCACGCCGTGGCATTCAGGAATCGCTCCATAGTCTCGATGACACAGGCAGACTCCGTGGCCCCAGTGTCCAGGATCACCTCAGCGCCGTTGAGTCGCCTCTGGGGCGCGTCGGCGCATGACAAAACGCACAGCCAGACGAGGTTCAGAGGACGCTCCAGGGTGCAGGCGTCCTCGCAAGCCATGCTCTCCGGCTCCAGACGTTCGAGGGTGTAGGCCGTGGCATACCAAAGTCGTGGACGTAGGCCTCGGCGCCTTTGCCTTTTGTGCCCTTGGCCCCTTTTCCTTTAGGGCCTTTCTTGCCATAGCCTTTTCCAGGTGACTTTCCAGAGCCCTTGGCCCGCGAAGGGCACTCNCCTTTCTTGCCATAGCCTTTTCCAGGTGACTTTCCAGAGCCCTTGGCCCGCGAAGGGCACTCGAAGAAGCGATGCCCCGCACGTCCACAAGCGGTACAAACGCCTCCTTGCCCTTTTCCCGAAGGTTTGCCTCGACCTTTTCCGGAGGCGGGACTCGAAGGAGAAGACCCCTTTCCACCCAAAGGGTAGTAACCCCGGGCTTGTGGGGCCTTCTGGACGGCGTCCCGGGCCCGCTGCAACGTCTTCTGGGCCTCCTCGGCAATGGCAAAGGCCTCCGCTTCTTCTTCCAAAAGCGTTTGCTCCCTCGTTGGCAGGTGTCCATCTCATCGTTCTTTGCCTCCTGCGGTGGTTCCTCGCCATAGTAGGCCCACTCGTCTCCAGCATACGGGTAACCACTCCAGTCGTCATACCCATGTTGCCAGTAGGCTTCAGCCCCTTCGACCTCAGGTTCCCATGACCATNTTCCTCGCCATAGTAGGCCCACTCGTCTCCAGCATACGGGTAACCACTCCAGTCGTCATACCCATGTTGCCAGTAGGCTTCAGCCCCTTCGACCTCAGGTTCCCATGACCATTCGTCCCGTAGTAGGCCTCGTGTCCCTGGTCCAGCCATCAAGCAGCTGGCTTCGGCCTCCGAGTTTGCTCCCAGCCCTCGTCGAACATGGTGCGGAGGGCCTGGCGCACATGTTGGAACTTCGTGCTGTTCTGTGTCAAGGTCAGGATCTGCTGCCGCTCCTGGTTCTGCAGAGAACACGCCTTAAGTAACCGGTAGCCCCCCAGCTCGTCTTCAAAGAATCGCACGGGCTCCGGCTGGCCCTTCACCGTCTTCGACCTGGTCGACGACGTAGGGGAAGGGGTCTCACGTTCGGCAGCCCTCCGGGCGGAACTGTCGGCAGCATCCGGGCCCGTCTTTTCTTCAGCATCNTCCGGCTGGCCCTTCACCGTCTTCGACCTGGTCGACGACGTAGGGGAAGGGGTCTCACGTTCGGCAGCCCTCCGGGCGGAACTGTCGGCAGCATCCGGGCCCGTCTTTTCTTCAGCATCTTCCTCGTCGTCCTTGTTCTCGTCGGCGTCACCAGCTCCGTCTGCACTCACGGAGGTGCTCGGAAAGGGTTTCTCACCACGAGCCCGCTGAAGGGATTGCTGAAGCTCCACAAAGAGTTCCTCCTCGCGCACGATAAGCTGTGGAATGCTTTCCCCTTGCCTCTTGTGCAAGTTCGACCACCGCTCCAATCGTTGGAACGTGTCCGGCACCGGCAACCTCTGAAGGGGAGAGCCTCTCAAGACATCCAACAGCTTGTCCAGACCGTTCGCGGTGGCATACACCTCGGGGTTCAGGTTGCGAACCACACTCTTAGCTGATCCCGTCAGCTTGTTCCAAATGCGGGGAGCAGCCAAATGCCGCTCTGAGCTCTTCATGGAAAACTGGTACCATCGGCACTCCACGGCAAACCGCTCGAAGGCATTCGGGCTCCCATCCCAGCTCGGCACATCATTGTCCCGCGTGGCATGGGACATGGCAAAGGCCAAGGCAAGGCTCCACTCGGCCACAGCTCCTTCTTGGCCCTGGTCAGCGCNGAAGGCATTCGGGCTCCCATCCCAGCTCGGCACATCATTGTCCCGCGTGGCATGGGACATGGCAAAGGCCAAGGCAAGGCTCCACTCGGCCACAGCTCCTTCTTGGCCCTGGTCAGCGCGACGTACACAAAACGGAGAATCGTGTAAAAGGGATCGAGGGCCTCCAGCGTCGCAAAGTAGATCTTAAAGGCGAGCCCCCGGATCGCACCAAGGAGCTCCGGCTACCATGAAAGTGGCACACACACGCCACTAAAGAGTGCTGGGGCGCGCAATGCCCTCCTTTTCTACCTGCAGCCGATGGCTCTGCTCTCGAGAGACCCAGTCCCTGCGGCAATCACGGATGAAAGGCTCACACGTCAAAAGCCCCAAGTCTTAAGGTAAAAGCCTGAACTCGCAGTCACCAATCCTTCAGCACTTGAAATCGCACAGCATCCCCCAAAAAACTTGCGCCAGCCGCCTGGCCTGGAGAAGCAAGGGACCCGAATTCTGCGAGCCGGCTGCTTTGCAGCCGCCCGTTGTCGGGCAGCTCGCCTCGTCGCAGGTTTTAGGAGAGTGTGAAAGGCAGAAGCAAGTGCAGCAAGGGGTTTAGCAGGGCCAGGGCAAGAACCTGGGGGAGGCGGAGCTGCAGGCCCTGGGCCCTTCTTTCCCTTGAGAACCAAGCTGCCGCTGCCCCAAGCACCACTGATGCTGCCAGCAGGGCGCTAATCGCCATGCCGAAACGAAAAAAACGGTTCCTGAGTTCGCGACTGCCAGCAACTTGGCTTGGAGCGAGGGGTGAATAGGAGCAAAGCTTTTGCCCACAGACTCTTGCAAACCAGCCGCAGGATGCCAACAGTGCCACATCAACAAGCTACCCCGAAGCCGCAATGGCCACAGGATGCATGGCAAACTCGAACACAGACAGACTTACTGTGACGACTTTGTTGTGATTCCTCTGGCAGCTTCAACATGTAACGACTCAACTAGGTGCAACGAGACGGCGACTCGAGAGATTGGGCATCATGGCCCCAATGCCAAGTTCTGGACAGCTCTCCTCCACCAAAAACTTTTCCTTCCCGGGTAGAGCCAGTCCTTGCAGCTCGGTACGCTACCATGACCGCCATAGACGGCATCTTCTCATGAGCCTTTTGGAGGTAAGCACTCAAAATGTTCCTGACTCGACTGTCCTGCCCCACCATTTCGGACGGAGAGCTGAAAAAGCCGGGGGAGCTCAACCATCGCCACTTCCTTCCATACCTGGCCCAGTGGTGATACGAGAGTCTGCCGATGAAGCGTGAGCTCAGCTCATCCCATTTTCACGATTCAAGCCAGGACTAAGTGCAAAAACTCAGTAGATTGTCTGTGAAAGGCTACCAGAACTGGTAGCCTGTGTCGTCATGAATGCATTTGGCCTGGTTTCTCTCGTCTCGCGTTGAGCAGCGGGCCTCTTGCAAGGCTCCGAGGGGCGACTCTCGCGTCACCGGAAAGCGCAAAGCGGCCCCGGCGCGACTCGTGGGAGCCTCGAGAGGCTGAAAGCGGTTTCGTTTAGCCAGGACGCTGCTCGGCTTGATGTGTCAGTTAGTCTGCGAGTGCTAGACTCCTGCTAGACATAGATTGTAGAACGGGGCAGTCAGAAGTCAGAAAGTACTGCCGTCACTTTCCTTGCACTCTGCAGGCTAGGCTGGGACTCGCACGTGTGCCAGAGCCACCAGGCGAAGCAGTGTTTCGAAGCGGCCTGCTGGAGCGTGAAGCCCTCCGGCCCTCCCACTCCGCCATCCCTCTCTCTGCGCCTTCGCCCCGTGCAAGGAGGAAGAGTTCAGCGTGATGCGACAGGACCTGAAAAACGAAGTCACGGAGCTCCACGGGCCCAGCAAGCAGTGCGAAGCAAAGGAGGACTCTATCACTGCATTGGTCTGTTGAAAAAGGCATGAATACGAAGCAGAAGTCAGGCTCATGCCTCGGCCCACTGCATTTTCAAGCTCACGACGCCTTCTCAACCATCGACCCTGACCTAACCGGCTGCCCTGAACACTTGAGAATCACGTCAGTTGTAAACACGCAACACTACAGTAACCGAGACTGGAAGCCCCGATGTCCGATAGGCTTCCCAGCCACTGGGCGATGTGTGGGACGGCTCTCGGATCATAGTTTTGATGCATTCAACTTCAGGCCTCCGGCCTCCCGTAACGACCGAGGCCTGCGCCTGACCCGGCTGCCCCGCCAAGACGAAGACCTTCACATCTCGGCCTCAGAGAACGAAAATTTGAAAGCCACTTTTTCTGGAGCGCTACCGAGCATGGACGAGACCGGCCAGAAGGTGTGACCACGGCATGCATGTGGCTCTGACAAAGTCCAAGTCTGGGTGCCACAAGCTGCATCATCGCCAGAAGCAGTGCCGAGCCTTGCGCTCCAACGCACATCAGAAATCTGAGAATGCAGCAAGAAGCTGCTTGAGATACAATGCAGAAAGGCTGATGAAGCAAGATAGCAAAGTACCTAGTAGCTGCTTGCAGACCAATGCTGCCCTCTTTACCGAGCACCATGAGCACCAGGCTCTTGTGCTGCTACGCTCCGACGCCGCCGTACATCGTCCTGATGTCAGGACACGATCAGCCGCTCGAGCCTATCACATGCACTGAAGCCAGTGCCTCCAGCATCGCCGAGGGCAAGAAGTGCAGGCAAGAGCAAGTTATGGCCGTGTCCGCAAGCCTGAAGCAACAATCCACAAGATGCTGAGTCAGCACCAAAAACGTCTGTCCAAAACCTCCATCAAATATCTGAGACAAGACATGAGACAAGCGTCGTACCGCAGGCATCCAAGGCAACACTGCCCGGCAGCAGCGGTAGAACCTTACTACTCGCAAGAAGAGGTGCAAAGCATCTCTGTTTGACATGCACTGATCCTCAGGCACCCCACACTAGTGCGGCGGAGAGGCTTTGGCCGCTGCGGCTGAGGGGGTCGCACCCTGCCCAGAAAAGATGTTGAGATGTATCTACCATTGCAGCAGCGCCGAGTTTAGGGAAATCTGGAAGAATCATTTTTGCACAGCGCCGTGTGCCACAAGAATTACGCTCAGTGTCAGCCTCCAGCGTTCCTCGCCAAACGCCCGCAGCTCGGGGCTGAGACGCGCATGCCTAGGAGTGCCGAAGGCGTCGACAAGGACTGCAGGACAAGATCATATGATGCAAGGCAGCCTGTACACGCCTCCCACAAATTGTGGAAATGCCCCACCGCCACGGGTAGCACCGGAGAATTCGTGGTCCGGGATTGCGAGTTTCGGGACATGATTGGACAGCGGCGAGCTTCAGCTCAAGGACTGCCGAAACGACGCATAGAAACCAACGACTCTCCGGGTGTCTACCAGTACGGGTGTAGTGTTCAGGATTTAAGCGCAACCTAAATCCCGAAAAACCAGCTTGCTGTCTTTTGCTGTGCATTCAAGAAGTCTGAGGCGTGTGGGGGCGCTGTTGCTCAGTCTTAGTCAGGGACCAACGTGACGGCAGGTGATTGTATGCCTTCCAAGCGTCTGCCTAGAAGGCCTAGAGCCTAGAGCCTCGGCACATCCACTAAACCTCATGACACCACCAGCCGTTCGGAAATGCTCGGAGAACATGCTGAGTTTCCGGCCAGCCGCCCCTCCTCACCGAGGCTTCCTGGACCAGCGGAAGGCAAAATCGACGGAGAGACACCAAACTGCAATAGCTGGTTTGGTGTTTGTTTCTTGTCTGTGCCTTTGTGCGGATGTAGCTTCACATCCTGCCCATGAAAAACATCACCCGACACCTCAGAGGTCGGATGCAAACTATCGCGCTGGAAGAGGGGCTTCCGGGCCCGCACCCGCGGAGGAAACTGGACCTCTGCCAGACGCGAAACCTTCCCATGATGCTGACACTCCCAAGCTGCAGAACCTCTCCGACAGTCGTGCACGACAGCTTGACACAGCCGTAGCCTTCTGGACCTGCACTGTTTGAAGTGGCGGGAGTTCCGCCTCCAGAAGCTCATATCCGACTCAATGCGTTCGCATGCACAGATGCTTCTTTGAGGGATTATGCGAGGACTCTCCCTCGGTTCTCTCCCTGTGCACATAATCGTTGCATACATTTAGTTGGCGCTACCGGCTTCGTTCGAACACTGCTTGTGAGCAGCAACCTGTGGTGCCTCGCTCGAGAGGGTCTGAGACCCGCGCAGTCAGCGAATCTCGTGCGTGCTGTCGGCCGAGTATTGTGCCAAAGCTACGAAGCTCCACCAGTGTGCGGGCGAGTGCAGTAGAGTGGAAGGTTGCATGTCTCAAAGCATCCGAAGCGTCCTCCATACCACGGCGCCACGGTCAACCTTGCATCTGCACTGCTTGCGCAAATTATGCACAAGTTACACATGTCGTCCGCTTCGCTTGTCTTGTCTTCCTTACCTCATCAGCGACATCACGCAAAATCGTCCCCACTATCACCGCCAGCACCACCGCCATCACCACCAGCACCACCACAGCCATGAAGATGAAGCTGAAGATCAGGAGGAAGATGAAGATGATGATGAGGAGGCGGGGGGGAGGAGGGGGAGAAGAAGGAGTTAAAGGATTATGCTCCGTCATCATCGTCACCCTCCTCTTCGGGCTGTGTTTGCGAACGGCTGTGGGCACGGATAAGTGGAGTCGAACAGTCAAAAAGTCGAAAAGTCACCACAGAAGCCGAAAAAACAACAATTGGCACACATCTGAAGCATCTTGGCACAGCTTTGGTCTGCAGAGAGCAACGGCAGATCTAGGAGAATGTTAAGGATTTCGGGTACTGGGGGTAGTGTTCTGGCCTTGGGGCCTTTTTTGATTGAAACCTTGTCAAATCAAAGCACCGGAAAGGATGTCCGTCTTCACTACGTGTGCGAGGTGTCCATTGCACAGGGAAGTCGATGCGGAAGGCTATACAAAAACAGGTAAACATTTGCATATGCTATGTGTGTAAACAGTGGTTATTCGTAGATGCATATGTATATACATCTATCTGAAAAAATACATATACAGATATATATATACACACATACATACATGCATACATACATACATACATGCATATACAGGTATGTATATATGTATGTATGTATGTATGTGTATATAGATATACACATATGTATATACACATGTACACCACTGTTAAATCCTAAACTCCAAGCCCAGAGAACACATCAACGCCTGCAGCGACATTTATACCATGTGTTTCAATCCTCGCAGCAAATGCCACCCTATCGAATCCAACAGTGGCATGCCACCCTAATCCCCAAACCATCAACCCTAAACCCTGAAACAGTAAACCCCCTGGGATTGCTTTTAAGGAACCCTCGAAGGAACCTGTTGAGGAAAAGGCCAACCATGAGATCTTAGTAGAGGTCGTAAGTTTAGGGTTGTAGGGTTTGGGGTTTCAAGGTTTAGGGTTGGAGGATTTGGGGTTTAGGTTTCATGTGGCATGCTTGGTACTGTATTCATCCCTGCAGGAGCTCTGCTATGGTTCATGCCTTTGGCAGCTTCCAGCCGTAAACCCTAAACCTCACACCCCTAAGCCTTAAACCCTAAACTCCAAGCCCAGAGAACACATCAACACCTGTACGACATCTATAAACACCTCAAAGACAACAAGGGTTCAACCCGAGTAGAACCAAAACAAGAATCTAATTAACTAAATGTACGAATCCTCGCAGAAACCACTAATTTTGGTGCCTTAGCGATGTGAATAATGCTTCGCGGGGCATGTGCGTGCGAGGAGCTTTGAGGAATGCCAGTAGAAAGCGCGCCGCCCCCATCGTAGAAGCCCTTTGAAGAGCTACACAAACTCACTGACACGAACAAACCCCATAAGCTCTTTTCAAAACCCAAGCTCTTTAAAGACCTAGCTAGAGCCCATAACGTCCTTTCAATCGCCAAACGCTGAAGCGGCTCTTTTGCTTAATGGTGCGCCCGGCTTAACGACTTCGTAGATGGCTGATGAAACCGTTGAAGGCTGAGTGTAGGCGTGCTTGGTCTAAGCGCTGCGACGACACTGCGACTGCCACACAGCAGGCCTGACTCAACATGAGCCTTTTGACAGTCAATGCCCCAGCGGCAGAGATCGGCTGTTTTGCTTAGTGGTGCGTCTGAACTAGCTACAACCACGACAATTGAAACTATGACTGACTCTAAGAATGATCGTGTGACTATCGAGTCAGCTAGTGCCCAATCGCAAACTTGCACGGGCAAAACATTGCGAAGGCAAGAAAATAAACGAAACGTCAACCAACGCGAAGAACCGGAAACGAACAGCCGAACCCGAAAGTCTAAAAACACGTAGTGTCCAACAAGTGCAAGAAAAGTCGAAAAGTGTGACAGCACAAAAAGTCCGAAAAGTGCCAGAGCACCAGAATAAAGTCGAAAAGTCCAAAAGTCGAAAAGCCCAAAAAGTCCGAAACGTGCAGGAACACCAGACAAGTCGAAAATCCCACAACGTCCGAAAACTGCAGGAAAACCCGAAAAGTCGAAAAGCCCAAAAAATCCGAAAAGTGTCAGAAAACTCGAAAAGTCGGAAACTTTCCGACTTTTTGACTGTTGGAATTTCGTTGGGGCTCTCCACTTCTGGAAACCAACGCCTGCTTGCGCACTTAGTCTCTTCATAAGAGGCTCAAGAGGTTAGTTTTGTCATATTTGTCAAGGACGTGAAAGAGCACCCGCATCGAGTGGTGCATGAAAGCTCGAGCTGCTTTTCGGTCCTTTTGTGCAAAAACCCGTGCCCTGTCCGGCCAATGTGCTTCAAGCTTCCCTCGGATGCAATGATTGTCTTGGACACCACCACAAAAATCAATTCAATTGTTCATTTTGTTGCAGTCCAGCTTGAACCGGGCGAACTGTCCATTGAATGTGCGCGGCGTGTGGGCATCAACGACAGCAGCGAGAGAAGGAGCTGCGCGCGACTGACGCACAGACGAATCCACCAAGCATCATTGCCAGCAGGCTCGACTTGAACATGAGCGGACAACGCGGAAGCAGGCAAGAAAGCACGTGAGAAGGCTGCTGGTCACCTCGATGAATGAGGAGCCAAGTTCATTGGGACAAGGAAGCAAAACCGGGCCGGGCTGATCTGATACTGCAGCTGTCCAAAACAAGGGTGCTACATTAAACATTTGTGGAACTGGATTACCACATACTAGTAGTTTCTTCGGCACTCTGGTCAGGCAGGGCCAGTGCCGCAAGATAAAGCTCGTGCTGCAGGGAAGTCTCCAGGCCAGAATTAGTTGGAGATGTACACGTAGTGAGAGGAACAAATGTTCACGGCATTGTTCAGCCTGCGAAAACAATCGTTGACCGGATGTGGCAATCCTGAAAAGGGGAAGCAGCGGAAGGCGGCTTCAATCACAACTGAAGTGGTTCGGTGCAGCCAATGCCGAAGCTCGTGATGTTACGAACGTCTGCATGTCCGTGAAGCTTGACAAGAACCTTGGGCAGAGGCGGCTCATCGCTGACATGGGCTCCGAGAGTGAATCGGAGTGAAGACGGACACAACGTACATTGGACTCCAGCTTGATGCTTGCATCTCATGGGAATCCCATGCTGTACTGCTGTACAGAGAGTCCTGGTAGACATGCATCAAATACATTATTTAGCTGCAACATACTGGCTGACATGCATATGGAGCCAAAAAGCGATGCTTGGACCTGCGTCATGGCTCCGATGCATGCGACTTTCTGGTGGAGGAAGCGACCCCTTCCAGGTTTTTTGAGACTTTCACGGAAGTCGGCGAGTTCGTGCCTGAAGAACTAACTCTAAGACCCGACGAAGGTGCTGACTTTTTGCGGCTCATGCTGCCTTGCAAGCGTGGCCCAAGCGGCGTAGCAGGCGCCTTCAGTCAGACAGTTTTTTCAATGCGATGTCGCTGCATACGAGCAAAAAACGAACGATCTCTGTTTGGCGGCGCCTCAGGGACCACATCACGAGGCCTCTGAAGATGCAACCGGCTGCGACGGCCAGTATGCAGCAGCCGGCCAAGTGCCATAGGAGAAGGCCTTTGGCAGGAAAAGGTAGGGGATGCTTGTTCACCATACAGTCATTGGCCAACGAAGAGCTTTGGGCAAAACGATCAGCGGACACAAGAGCGAAAGCATCCACAGGGACAGCACCATTTACAGGGTCAATGTTCATAAAATCTGCTCAGCCGTGCCAAGTGGCCGTGCCCACTGTCCGAATCCTGAAGCGCACACACAGCCACACACACTCACACACTCACACACTCACTCATACACACAAACACACACACACACACTGATAGATTCGGCAGAAGAGGAGAGGTCAGGAAAAGCAAAGAATGTCGTATGTTGTTAGCTAATCTTGGCGCAGGTGCCTTCTAATCTTGCTGGCTCAGGGGCCCAAGCTCTTTCTTGCAGGTACGCCAGACTGATCAGGTCTGGTCTCCACCATTACGCATAGCTTCGTTGGCATGCGTTTGCGTAATGGCCGCATGCCCCCTGCAAACATGTTTTTGTTCTCGTTGAAGACGAAATGGAAGGAGTGACCCTCTGCTCCCATGTGNCACACACACCCACACACCCACACACACACACACCCACACGCACACACACACACACGCGTCCGGGCGTTCTGCGGCAACAAGTCTAGATATGCAGAAATAAAGCGTGCTGGCACTCAACGCCCTGGAGCGCATGACGGCCCAGCCTTCTTGAGAAGGCGCTGGCAGACAGTGCTGGGCTCCAACTGCCAACAAATCGTGCGAAGGATACGGGGGGCCTGACAGATGATAGCAGTGAGTTCTTCGTTGTCACTTACAAGTCAATGACCTTGCTGATGACTTTTGATGGTCTTCTGACCTCCAGCGGCCCGCTGTAACGCCAGCCGTTGATGCGCAAGGCGATCTCCTTCTAGTCAACTGCACAGGGTCACAAGCACCGCAAGATGACATTCCAAGCGCAACATCTGCATGAACCTGACATGGTCAGCATCCTCAGCTGAACCCCAAGGTGCGCTTTCACGGTCATCCTGCGACTGCGAAAAAGCAGGCGGACCAGGACTTCACCAGTGCTGTCACAGAACCTGGAGGCCTCCAGGAAAGACGCAGCCTCCGAGTCAGCACAATGCCGCACCTTGGCTTCTCAGCATCTCACATGCTGGGCAGCAGACACATGCTACAGGGCACAATGCCAACATGGGGCACTGCGGCAACAGTGCGAAATCCCTCCTACTACTCCTACTCCTATTCCTAGTCCTAGTCCTCCTACTCCTACCACTACCACTAACGACTGCTGCCACAACCACAACTTCGAGACGCTGCTGCTACTACGACTCCGACTCCGAACACGACTACGACCAGTGCTACTGCTACTGCTAATGCTGCTACTGCTGCTACCGCTGCTGCTACTGCTGCTACTGCTGCTGCTACTGCTGCGCCATTCGTTTCCGGTTCCTGTCAGGCGATCGCATGCTGACAAGCACTTCCATCCAATGCAAATCAAAGCCTCAGAGTCAGTGTTTAATAGAGGGAATAATAATAGTAAATAAGACTACGACAACAAGATCATCAGCAACTCAGACCCAGTGCTCACAGCACTGCCCCCACACGCATCGATTTCAAGTCGCCTCCGGTTCAGAAGCCGAGGAACCAGTCTACTACGAAACGTTTCTATCGTCGTTTAAAATTACAACTGAAGGGTTAGGCTTAGGGTGTCTTAAGGTTTTTGTTGACACTCGCCGCTCGTCCTTAGTGGTGGCGCGGCGATGTTCAATGAATCACGGACTCATAGCAAGCAGCTGTCTGTACATCTCAGGAAAAGACGAATTTTAAATCTCCGGCAAGACCGACCCCCGGTTGAATTTTGAACCCCCGAATAGAGCGAAAAGGCCTTCATTGCATCTTCGGCGACAGGGTTTCTTTTTCATGAGCAGTCTGCACGTACCGGCCCGGACTCAGGCAGCCTGCAAGTCTCGAGGATGATAGTACCTGGCACTGTGCAATCATGGGCTCCCAGAAAAATTCATTATATATTTATTTATTTATATAGATACATGCATCTCCAAGTGACAGAACAATACAACAGGTATACACTAGCACGGCACATCGGTCAAGGCGACCTGCAGAATGAAGTCCTCGCGATTTTGTTTTACTGCAGCTCGGGCACTTTGTTCTGTGCGGCAAACTTTATCGGTACCTCGCTTCGCGGTCTTCGCTTCGGTTCCGCGTCTCGGATCTTCAAAAATGATTAACCCTGATCTAATTTTTCCGTGCTCCGGAAAAAAAGAACGCTACCTCGTTTCGTAAGGTAGCAAGCTATCGGTATTTCGTTTCGGTTCCACATCTCCGGTCGTCAAGAATTAACTCCAGATGTAATTGTTTTGCGGACCCCGGGAGGGGATTGGAGATCATGGCTGGATTTAGCAAGTTTTGAGTTTAGGTCTCAAACTCCATTCCCAACCACCCTATTCAGGGCCCTGGAAGGGTGGTTGGAAGCCATGGGTTGGCTATGGATTGGGAGTTTTGGGCAAAAATCTTAAGTCCGAGTCCCAACCCCCCCCCCCCCGNCCCCCCCCCCCCCGAACCAGGGCTCTGTCATGGTCGGGACCGAGCATCTCACGCCGGGGTACAGGGAGAGAACACAAAGCGGCCCAAAGAGCCGCGGCAGCAAGAGCAGACAAAGCGGCCCAAAGAGCCGCGGCAGCAAGAGCAGACGAAGCGGCCCAAAGAGCCGCTGCAGCAAGACAAGACCCTGCCGGTTAGACTTTAGACAAAACGACTGTCAGCTCGGTTTCTTCCTTCACCTGCTGCACCGTGCTTTGCCCTTGTACATGGCAGCAAACTCCTCCTTGCGTTTGCCACCACGCTTCCTCTTCTTGTTCGGCTGGTTCCTCTCCTTTTCTCGGTTCGACTGGTTTCCGTCTCGAGGAGTTGGTGATTTCGGCAGCCCCTTCGGCCCTTCGGCCATGGAGCCCTCCCTGGTGAGTCAAAGACCGTTGGTGGGCGCTCAACGGCATCTTGCCGCCGGGCTGTGAGCCTCGTCCAGCGTCTTTGGACTCGCCTCCGTGGTCGCTCTTGGGCCTTCCGTGTCTGACATCTGCGCCTCCTTCTTCGCAGGCCCAGAGTCAGCAGCTGCAGCTTCAGAAACGTCGTTGAGTGGGCCGAGTGGAATCTGAACGGTCTCAGCGGTCTGCGCTCTGCGCTGAGACCGACGGCTCCGGGTCCGGGTCCCGGGCGCTGGCAGTTTCTTACCCATGGCTGCACGGAAAGGGTTTAGGGCCTACGGAGGGCCTACGGTTCTGAGGGTTTAGGGGCAGTCTCAGTGGGACTTGGGGTTTGGCAAGAAGTTTTTTTGGTGCCGACTGAGTGTTCTTAAATTGTTCTGAGCAGCAGGAATGAAACCCCCAGACTCCGAAGCTTTTATGAACAATTAAATCCAGAGTTCATTCCCCTCCAAGGACTCCAAGCAAACAATTAAATCCCGAGTTACCTCCACTCAGAGAGGCCCCAACCGCAGACGACAATTAAATCCCGAGCTAATTGTCCGGACAGGGGTGCGGAAGAAGACCGACAATTAACACCAGAGGTAATTGTTTCCTTTCTACGCCCTGACAAAACAATTCAATCCAGGGTATCTTGTCAAATCTTGTCTGCATTGTTTTACTGATACAAAGAGGCAAAAACGCTGTAGATACCAGTGTTTTGGACATGGTCGCCAAAAGCATGGATGCTTGTGACAACTTCTCTTGCTCCACATCCTTGCGCAGTATGTTGTACAAAGAAGCAATAAAATGCTGTAAACACCAGTGTTTTGAGCATGATCGCCAGAGGCAGTGACATGAACGTTATTATCCTCCCCC
>BGNK01000827.1:0-92615 GCA_003297005.1 Symbiodinium sp. clade A Y106 | reverse complement strand
CCACCCCCCCCACCCCCTCCTATCGTGCAAACTGGCCCCGAAACGTATGAAAACACCAGTCCTCCTTCGAGCGTGTGTGGTACTACTACTGCTACTGCTACTACTTCTACCACTACCACTACTACTACTGCTACTGCTACTGCTACTGCTACTGCTACTGCTACTGCTACTGCTACTGCTACTACTACTACTACTGCTACTACTACTTCTACTACTTCTACTACTTCTACTACTTCTACTACTACTACTACTACGACTGTTACTGAATTGCGGTGCTTCCCTACTCAATGGGGCTCAGTGTCTTGAGACTGCTCTTGCGCTTGGTTTGGCTTGATGCCTGTCCTACTGAGCCGTCACCTTTCAGCATTTGCTGCGTGGGCGCCGCCCGCGCCTCGCGCGCGCTGAGGCCCAGCTCTGCCAGCGAGCTCAGTAAGCAGCTGTCGGAGCCTCGGCGAAGCGAAGCAGCGGCGGCCCAGTTGCCCGTTGGCCCTGCCAGGCGGCTGCAATTGGAAACCATCTCCACGTACTTCCACCAATATCCTCAGGCACACATGCACGAAGCCCTGATTTCTCAGCCTTTTGATGGCAGCAAGAATGCACTAAATTGCAGCCTGCCTGCCAGAACTCTGAGAGTCGCTGGGACAGAATCTCCTACTGCAGTCTGAGTGTGCCTTCCCTTAACTCCAATGATATTCTCCAAAAAATCAACCATATCATGAAAAGCCATGTGCCAATATTGCAAAAGCGTGCCTGCAAAAGCGCGCCTGTAGAATCTGTATTAGAAGCGATGACTGCTACAAAATACAACCTCTGCACCCTGCAGTACCCGTCTACTAGAAGAAGCCCAGTTGGCAAAAGTTGGTTGCTCTCTAACGCCGATGTGCGACAATTGACAAGCCTGGCTCGGAATTGTTGGACACTCATGGCCGAGCCACGTTGAGGAAAGCCACGCAGCAAGCAATGCTGAAAGACGGCCTGTCAATGCCAAGCAAATCGCTGCTCGCCTCGAGAAGACGTTCCAGCTATACCTCGCGGAGCCACGGTGCAGCAGGCGTTGTTTCCAAGGGCGGCTGCAGAATGCGGGCGGAACCTCGGGACGCAGGTTCACCACATTGCCTCACCATGCTTCACCTTTCGATTCCAATTCAGCCACATGTCCACCGACACCCACACACTGATCTTCGGCCCTTCCACCGTATCCATCAGCCAGCAGTCCTCTCGCCCAACACTCCATTCTGTCATCTCACGCCTAGGGCCTAGGAAACTTGTCCCCGGCATTGCACGAACTTCTTCCAAAGACCGACCCTAAGCCTTTCTCCATCAACCGAATCACGATACTGCTAGCCATCGAAAGCATTCGCTCATGAGGTGCATCCCGCTCCCTACAAAAGAGCTTGGGACCACGGTCCTTGGTAGAAGCACACACTCCTTTCAACCAGGCGGCAAAGCTCTCTGAGCCCAGCATAGCAGTGGCGAGCAATCTGCGCGGGGCTCGCTCCCTGCAAAGAGGCGACTCAGTTCCTCTCCTCGAGACCACACCGGGCATTCCAGCGGATGCCGGTATCTGTTCGCACGTTCCCGCACCTCCGGAGCTGACACAACACGGAAGTGCACGTGGACCCGCAGCCCCGGGAGATCGCCTCAGTCTCAAAGCCCAAAGGCCACAACGGGTCTTTCCTGCGACGACTCCGGCCAGCCGCGTGCGGTCGGTGCCAGGCTTGCAAGGAGAGCTCCAGCATCAGGGGGCAGCCAGACCTGAAGATAGCAACATATGAGGCCACTGAAAGCACTGGAGGCACATGTCATCAGCTGCTGCTTCCATCCTTTTAAGGTGCCTTCAGTGGGCGCATAGCTGCAACCCAGGGGCGTCCATCACGATAGAAGCGGCCGGCTTCCCCATTTCCACTTCGATCTGGACCAGCTCTCCTGAGCACACCAAAGAGCCCCAGCCTACGCCCAATGCTCCTTCCAGCTCTGCTCCGCCCCTCTCCGCTCCGCTCCGCCCGCTCCTGCTTCCAAGGCCTCCAGGAGCGGCCGCGCGCTGCCAGCACCGAGCAGCAGCAGTGGCACGCGGCCGGCCGCTGGGCCTCACGGCCCCCACCCGAGCCCCGAGCTGCGCCGAAGGCATCCGCGCTTGCATCCACGCTTGCCGACTCGGCCTTGTGACCCGGCCACGAGGGTGTCGGCGGCCTCGAAGGAGGCAACGCCAAAACCAAAAGAACCGAGACTTCCGTCTCTGCTCCTCTCCTGGTGGTCCTGTGCCGATTCGAAGTCCGCCACGAGCACGGCGCTGGCACCGCGGCGAGCGGCCACCGCCGACTGAAAAGTTTCAGAGACCCAAAGCGACTTTCACCCAAACATGCAATCTCCTACTGCTCAGATCTGCTCAGGATGTGTTACTTTCTTCCAAGCCTTGAGCGGCCGAGCTCAGACGTTTCGAAAGCATTCGAAAGCACCACAGCGCCCCATCCACCTTCGCAGAGAAAGAGCAGCGCCCGCGCCGGACAAGATGGATCTCTCCTCTCGGAAGCAGCGAGACGTCAAGACGGCAGGGTTCTGGGTCATGGGACAAAATGCGAGGAGCCTGGCTCGTGAGAGCTGTGCTTCTCATTCTCATCACAGCCCAGGCCCTGCCAAAGTAGGCGCCCTTGGAGCCGGTCGCTTGGGCCGGGAGCTGCAAACACAGCGCTGGCCGCCTCGGCGATTTGCATTTGGACCCTTGGACCCTCCTTGGGCCTTGGGCCCTCGCCCTCACATGCCCTCACATGCCCTCGCCGCCGCACCCCTCCGACTCCTCCCCGCCCCAGGCTGTTGCCCCAGGGCGCTTCGATGCAGCGGCGCCCAAGCGGCTCGGGCTCCAGGACGCAGATTTGGGGACCCGCTGACGCGATGACCTCGGCGACAAGACACGTTCGTGGTCCATGTCGCTCCCAAATAACACCAGCGGAAAGGGGAGGACCGGAGGCACAGCGGGCGCCGCAAGGCGACGCGCTTAAGATGCTCACATCCGTTCCAAGCGTTGGCAGGGAAAGGGCTTCCCCATATACAGACCCTGATCCCCCACCACGTCTGTAAAGCTAGCTTGCTCGTTGACACCCCACCAGTCTGCATGTGGTTATTTGCTTATGTTTTCCGTTAGTTATTTCTTTGTTTCTTGTTTTTATTTGCAACGTTCTATCGTTCTTTCTTTCTGGCTTTCTTTCTGTTTTGGTCCGTTAGGTCTTTCTGTAGTTCTTTATACCATTCCGTTTATGTCGTCATTTCTTTATTTCGTTCTTCAGTGTTCCTGTCTTTCTCTGTTTATGTCGAGCATCCATTATTTCTGTAAACAATATCGTTATTTCTGTAACTTGTTCGTTCTTTCTGCATGTCTTTCGTGTTTGTATGTATTGCGTTCGTTGCGTCGTTCTTTGTTCTATCTTTCTTTGATTGCTCATGTCTAGCATTCGTTCTTCATGTCTTTCGTTCTTGTTTATTTATAAATTCGCGTTCTTGCTTTGTTTGTTCATGTTGTTCTGTCGTTCGTTATTTGCGTTTTGGCCACGCAAAAAAGCAACAAGAATTCTTTGGAACTTTCGTCGTTTGAACACGTTTGTACTCCAGCAGTTTCTGTAGGTCTTCGGTATCTCTTTTGCAGTGAATCTAAGCGGGACAATCCGAGCACCTGGTCTTTATGCTTTCTCTTCTTTTGTTCTGAATGGTCTCTTTACTTCGCTCTTTCTGTCTTTCTGTCTGTCTTCGTTGTTCATCGATTTATTTGCTTTTGTCCTTCCTTCGCTATGTCTTTCTTCCGTTATCCGCCGACCTAGCGGCGTGTTGGATGAGTCCGAGGTGAAACCTCCCTTTTTCCCTCCTTTTACACCCCCCAAAAAACGCGCAGGGCGGAGGGGGGCCACGCATTTTGTTTTTCATGGAGGACGCCGAGCCTGCACGAAGCGGCGTTGACGCTGCTGGGGGCGAATTCCGCTGTCTGTAGGCCCTCCCCCCTTTCCCCCCCCCCTCCNTAAACCCCTAAACCCCTCACCTAAACCGCCCCACAAACCCTAAGGCTTACTCCCTCCGCTATCGCCCTTTCTCTGACTCCTACGGGGTCGGCGGCCTGAGCCGGAGGCTCTTAAATTCATTTAGTTATTTAGGTTTGTCTTTCATTCTTTCTTGCTGTCGTTATCTATTTGGTCCGTTCTTTCTGGGTTCTTTCGTCCGTTCAGTTAAGCCTCTCTTTGTTCCTGCGTTCTTTCGCTCCTTCTTTATTTCTTTCTGTGCCTCTCTCTCTTGCCGTGTCTCTCTCTAGGGCTCTCTCTCTCTCGCTCTCTCTCGTTCGCTCCCGTTCTCGTCTCGTTGCGGACTTGAGAGGAACAACGGATGCCCGTTCAGGGTAAGCTACTCGTCCAGCTCGCTTCGTCGGGGTGAATGTGGCCGGGACTGCCTTTCTGGGCACACTGTTCTCCGTGTACGAGATGCCCCCTCTGCCGCCTTTGTATCAACTGATGTTGCCCGGCTTGCTGTTTGCAGGGCTTGGGCTGGAGCTCGGTCTGGTATATGCATTAGCTCCTGCACGCACAGGCCTCACCTTGCACTCGACCGCATGCGGGTGCATGCCCCGCCCACTATCGGAATGGACGGGCTCGGCTGTGTAAGAAACAAGACGTATGTGTGCCGTGTCTTTCTGTCTCGCTCCGCTGTTCTCCTTCCCTCCGTCACTCAATCCCGAGCAGCCAAAATGCGAGAAGCAGCTGCGCCGCACCAATTGCCATGACCATGGCTCAATCATCTTTGGTGCAGGCACCCGGTGAGGGAATCTGACACTTCTCAGCCATGGACCAAAAAATCAGGATCTGCAACAGAGCCACCGCCAGTCTACCAGAATACAGTCTCGAAAGCTGGTTGAACATAGAAATCTGAGCAAATCGTTGGGAGCACGAGGTGGCATGGATATGGCTGATTGCATGCTAGCAACAGAAGTACATCACAGAAGCTGCTGGTCGCACATACACACATACACATACACATACACATACACATACTGTGCACATACACATACGCATACATATACACATACATATACACATACATACACATACATAAACACACAAATACTCCAAAGTTGTGGGCAATGCAGAAAAGCATGCTGAAACAGAACACGGGGAGTTGTAACACCAGCATCTCGTGTGTTCGCCACGCACCGACAAGATAAACCTCATCTGACAGTAAACCACGGCAAGGCGAGCCCTAAATCCAAGTCAAAGTAACGGAGTACAAAAACTCCTGCAATAATATGCACAGTTTCTCATTCGCACCAGGGGGCGCATTGCCTTCTTGCTCTTCCTACTAACAGTGGTCAGTCCAAGCAAAAAGGGGCAACACCTCATCTGCGCAAGCATTGTTCAGAAAATCCGCCTCGGCAAGGCGTCGTCTCTGAGAACACGACATCAAGGGAGAGTTTGCTGCAGCTTTCTCGCGCTTATTGACTGCAGCAGGCGACACGCAGCGTTCTCGCCCTTGCTAGCGGTGGTCAGGAACCAAGTGCGGTTAAGAAGACAACTGCGAGGAGAAGCTCACTGCAAGCAGAAGCTCAGACTGATTGGATTGTGATGTCTGCGAGCATTAGAGAAAGTGGGCAACTGAGTCGTATTCTGAACACCACTGGGCTTTGAAAAGGGCTCGTTGGGGTACACAGCTGCCACACAGCGTCGTCTCCGTCAAATGTTATGTGATTTATTTCCAGCGTGCTCAAGATCCACGAGAGCAGAAGAAACCAGCCCATAATACTGGAGAGGAGGTGGAAGCAAAACCCCCAACCTGGAGCCAGAAAGCCTTCATACATGCAGACGTACACATACATACACATACATACACACACATACACACACATACACATAAACTGCTGCAGCGCCATTTTTACCAAGGTGTCCGGAGCACAACGATCCCATCATGCAGGGCCAGCAATTTGAGCACTTGGTGCTCTGCGGCTCTTCATGCTTGGAAGACCGCGTGACTTTTACACCTGTCAGTCTGCACAGCAGAAAAAGAGTGAAGCTTCTGCTTGTTCCTGAAGTCTACACTGCCTCACTCTTTCGTCTGATGCGGACAAACAACTCAAATCAGAATCAGACTTTAAACACTGATGCCCGGGTGAGTCAGAACAACGGCATAGCTTCAAAAGGCTTTGTGCGTCGAGTCCCGAAAAGTGTAGCAATCCGTCATGTCACGACAACCAAACAACCTTTTCATCAGAGGCATGAACAGGAAGTTACAGTCCGTCTGCAAAGCAGCAGCAACGGACGCGTTATTCATCGACGCTGCCGGGGGAGCCCCCCTCATACCACAGGCAGCTTAGCTTTGTTCACGATACAGTAGACGCACGGCAGAGGCCTGCAGGCAAACATGAAATTGCACGTGAAAGCGCCGGCATGGTCTCAGTCGTGCTCATCAATCAGGAATGTCCAGTTCGATAAGACCTTTGGCGTAAGCTGACGAACTCTTCTTGCAGGCTTGATTTCCCAAGTAGCAGCGTGTATCAACAGCTGTGTGAAGCACGCGCACCCCCAAACTCCAATTTTGTTGCTGACCAGGCACTGACTGTGCCGTCATCACCTGGTGAGCTCTGCACATCGGTAGGAGGCAGCAGTTTATGGCACATCAGGAGACGGATAGGGAAGCTTTGCTGCGCTACAATGTTGGCAACCTCCCATTGGTCTTGCAGTGGTGATAACCCGCCCATGAAGCCTGAGGCCAAGTCCCAAAGCCTCTTGGCTATCGGGTTCATCTAAAGCCATAACATCGACTGAGCGACAGCCACAAGAAGCCGCAAGGCAAGCGTCATGAAGCGAAACGGCTCCTCTGCCGGCACCTTGAATTACATGCCAGGGCATGTAATCCGGCAGAAGCGTGGTCGGACAAGCTCTTGGAAGGAATTGATCTAAGGATTCCACGTTGACCGTTGCAGAGTTCAGGAGTATGATGAGATGAGCGCCTTAGATGAGTTTGGTCCTATTCGTGTGTGGACTCTGTGCGAGATCACTCCAAGAATCCACGGAGATGCAGCTGAAGCCAAGGTGCCAATGGCATGGACGATGCTCGTCATTTCCTGCGAAAGCAAGTGCCTGTCGGGGACGAATGCTCCGCTCATCTTCCGTAAGGGCAACTGCATGGCTCTCCCATCGAGCCTTCGATAGGTCCTTGATGTGGACTCAAACTCCCAGGGTGCAGCTGGAACTGCAAAAACGTGCAGGATCGACGCTGTGCCCCAGAGAACACACCTGCACCAGGCCAGGCTGCACGGGCACTGCGCACTGCTCCCGGCTCCCACTGCAATCCGAGCTGCAGCAGCACGAAGACCAGTCCTGAGCCCCGCGGACAATCGCAATGCAACTGAAAATCTCATCAACATGTAGGACTCCGTCTCGTTCAGAAGTCTCAGATGGGAAGCACCGAGGGACCGCGCCAGGACAGCTTGGGCTGCAAAGCATTTTTGGTGTCATCCAGTTGAAGAGCCTCAAAGAACAGCGTGCATCACGCCATGCGCCAAACACTGTCTTCCCGGCAAGGACATATAGCAACTACCGGCAGGTTCACTAACCCAAGGTGAGGGGGACAGATGAAGCGTGGTTCATGATCGGCTGCGCATTGCCACGCCTGCGGGTTGATTGGCATGATCTCACTGACCTTAGTAAAAGTCCACCAGCCCTGGATGCGCGGCCTGCACTCTGCGTTACCGCCAAGCTACGCCCGTCTCGGCATGCGTCCGGACTGCGATCTTCGTTCCGTCCACACGCTGCACTCCTCAGCCATCTATGGCATATGCTACGCACTGCAAACCCAAAACCCTCGGATGTTCCGACCAAGCGACTGTTCAAGTTTGAGATCAGGCTCAAGCCAAATTGCTCCCCTCGCCTGAATTGCAAAGGCTGTGCAGCAAATCGCTTGAAGCTTCGATGGCCCTGCCCTCTCTTGACATCGCAAGTATTCGGCCTCTGATTCCCTCTTTGCGGCTTACACTTTGCAGTCGAAGGGCCACATACATAATCCCAGCACGGCACCAATCAGGTACAGCGCTGTACCTTACAAGTACAGCTGGAAGCGTGCCAAAACAGGAATAGCGGACCGACAAAGCAAGCGCTGCAGGCGGCAGTGCCTCCTACCCCAATCGGAGTTGTCATTTCGCCCAGGGTCTCCGGGCCTCGGACCCGGGCGACACTTACTTGACAACAGGTCATGCCGCAGCCTACGACCTACGATATTGAGGCATCTGCAGGCACACAGCCAGAAAGCGATGCCACCAAAGAAGTTCAACACGGAAGACCACCACACCTGAACGATGCGGGAGCAGATGTGACATGACACTGTTCCTTCCCTCTGAGCAAGTCTGTGGACATCAGTTCCTGCACACACTCAAGCAAGCCCACAAACAGGAGCATCGTTCTGCTGCCACCTGTGCGCATCCACGCACATTTCACTGCCAACCCTTCAGGGTGTAGGACTTTGCACAGCCCTCTGCACTGCACAGAGCTGTTGGGTGCATGCTGCGCGGATTATGCTAAAGTGCGCCAAACAAACACACACACACACACACCCACCCACNCACCCACCCACGCACGCACGCACGCACGCACGCACGCACACACACACACACACACACACACTTGGATACTCTCTCTGCAGAGTAGCTAGCTGTACCTTACAACTCACATGTCACTGTAATGTTGGCCGCAAGCTGCACTCATGTGCCCATGCCGACCACTGCAGGTACAGGAAACTACGTCCAGTTTCCCTTCCAGTCTTTTCCCGTAGCTTCGTTGGCATGGCTAGGGAAAGACCGCCATGCCCGCTGCTTTTTCAAAACATGCTGAGAGTGGACTCTTTGCTATCAGAGGTTCACACACACAGCTACTCCCCATTTGGAGAGTAGTGTGCATATTGTTCGACAAACTCTAAGTCGAAAAGTGTTTTGGCCAACGAATTGGCAATCATACACGAATTTGGAAACTGGCTTTCAGGGAGTCCTGCTCCGCTTTCTTTTTCGAGGAGACTCAGAAATAGCAGCTGAGCCCTGCGACTCAGTTGTGGTAGGACCAGTCGTTGTGGATGCTTGGCTCCACATCTTGTCCGCATCAAGGCGACTTTTTATCCACTGAGGTGTGGCAGGGAACCAGGTTTTCCACCAATTGTGCTGACCATCAGCTGCTACTGTCTTGGACCAGTAGTAGCGCCATGAAATTTGCGGAGACCGTGATCTACTTCGGTCCGACATGATGAGTCGTCACTGAAAGCCGATAACTGTAGGGGCCACATGAAAGGACAGCATCGGAACTATACAGAACAAGAAGCAATGTTCAGAAGGAGGCCTTTATGACATCGCCGAATGCAACGTTTCAGTAAATGTAATCGTTGAAAAGCATGTCTTCGCTCAGACAGAGGCGGATGTTGACGGGGTGAAACCAAATTCATCCGCTAGGAGCTTTACAGGGCAAAGATGCCGACGTACATAGTGACACGGACAACGAAGGCCACTTCGAGCCATCATTTTAGCCACTCCGCTCCGCCCCGCACGGTCCCTACCCGCCTCCACTCAGTGCGTGCCCAAACCCCCTCCGCCCCCACCGCCCTCACCACACTCACTGCTGCGCATAGAAAGTTCTTACAGGCAATGCGTGCCCAAACCCCCTCGCCTCCGCCCCCACCGCCCACCCCGCACGGCCTCAGTGTTGTAGATAGAAAGTTCTTACAGGCCTCCGCCCANGCGGAAACTCGAAATTAGCTGGTGAATGGCTGCGAAACGCGCACACGTTCCGTGTGGCGTTGGGGCATGTTTTTTGGACGGCGCGGTGCAGCGCCAGCAAATTCGATGATGCTGCTTCCGCCCGCGGCCGTGACCTCATGATGCGCACCGCAGGCGCGCGCATCATGAGCATCAGCGGGGCTCGGCACGCCCATTCTAGCCCAGGGCTTCCAGCTGATGCCCATGATGCGGGCTTTGGGGGGGCCAAGAAAAACAATACCGGAGCTGTTTTTTGTACTCCAGTTCAAGTTGGCAGCCCATTCGGTGAAATTGTCGGTCCACGACGGGTTGGTGTGGCAGCGACCGACAAAGGACATTGACTCTTGATCTGGCCTTAGGCCAAGAGTCCAGGCGGCTGTGCGAATGACTCGCCCAGACGCTAAAATACCAACTGATCCAGGTACATCCGAACAGTGGGCCCAAGCAANGACATTGACTCTTGATCTGGCCTTAGGCCAAGAGTCCAGGCGGCTGTGCGAATGACTCGCCCAGACGCTAAAATACCAACTGATCCAGGTACATCCGAACAGTGGGCCCAAGCAATGTGAATCCTGGAGGAGGCACCGCTGGTCGAGGTGGCTGTGGTCTCCATGATCCAGGTGGTTCCGATAGCCATGCACCCGGTGGTGGCGTATTTCCGCTGAACCAAATGCTTGGAGGAACTTCAGACCCGGAAGATGTGGGTCTGACCCGTTCAACTGGTGCTGATTTTGCACGCACGGGAGGTTCGCCTCGATGGGGTGTAGTTGATCGAGGTGGCGGAGGCTGTACAAAAGGAGGAGGAGAATTGCGAAAAGGTGTCGCATCTGGTGGAACTGCCGCTCTCCTAGGTACCCCGGTAGGATTTGTGCATTCCCTCGTTGAGGGTCATGTCGGCTGCGAGAACGGTGCCGGTGATGTCGTCGGTGACGATGGTGCCGGCTGGGAGAATTCCCTTCCGATCGAGCTCGTATGGCTCTAGGTCGCGAGGGCGGTGGTGTGACATTCATACCCTCGGTGGGGAGCCCCGCATAGAAGTTGAAAACGTACGACATGGCTTGAGTTACTGAAGGCTGAAGCCGAACCCAAGCTGCAAGCAACAAAGAGTATGTACAAGCTCAGAAAGGGCAGGTTCATAGGTGTCTGCAGAATGGTTGCATCGATTTCGTCGGTTTGCAATCTTTTTCAGCTACTGAGATGTCCTCTGTCAAGGTAAAAGAAGAAGCAGCACTCTGTAAAAGTCGGACATCATACCCGTAGGTTGTGTTAGATCTCACCAAAGTCTGTACATCGGCTTGAGCTTGTTGAAAAGGAAAAGCGGTGCGGCTTGCTAGACAAATCCTTGCATAAGCTGCCGAGAGCTTATGTGAGTCAGTGCCAGCTGTGCGAAACGGTCGAAACTGATGCCTGGCAGTTGGTTGTCTGTACTCAAGACGTCGAGTTTGAGGATTTAAAGTAGTCCCCCGAAACTCTCCATCGAGCACTGCCTCGAGTTCGACTGGGTGTCCGTAAAAGAAGGGAGCCAAGAATTGTTGAAAAAACCACCGGTTGGATGTCTGTTCCGAGCAGAGTACCAATCGATTGTCTACATAACGAATGATGTAGACCTGCGATCGCAAAGCTTCCAAAGCTTCACGACGCGTGTCGAACCACTGCTGTTCCTTGTAGGACACTGCAATGTTGGCGAGGGAAGGTGAAATCTGATTGCCAATGGCTGAGCCTCTGGTCTGCTTAAAAATTCTTCCCATCTGTGCGAGGAAAGACGTCTCCAGCGAAAGCTGACAAATGCGAGAAAGATCTTTCAAAAAGATTGTTCCCGTCTTCGATCTATGGCGCTTGTAGCAGCCTTGAAATACGCGAAGTTTGGGTTCTGAGGCACCAAGCTGTGCAGTGAACTTAATCAGGTTGAAATCGGTTTGTTGTAGAGCAGCATATGAGTCAATCATATGATCGACGGCTGCCATGATTTGATCCGTGGGCAAGCTGGTGAAAAAGCCCACTAGATCTTGATTGAACTCTCGGAGCTCAATATCCTCATCAACCGCTGATGGCCGTAGCTGTCTTGAACAACCACTGGCAGCATAATGTTGAGGGCGCTGCTGGCTGCCTGGAAAAGTCGGCCAAACGCGAAAGATCGATATGAAATGATTGGCCGTGCTTTCAAGAATTGCTTCTTCTGTTTAAGAAGTAGATAGGAGCAGGGCAGCTTCGCTGTTTCCTGCACTCCCCAACGGTATGGTTTCAGCCAGGGTTTCTTTGTCAACTGGCCCAGAAACGCTTGTGCGTGATTCGGCGTCAGCAACGAGCGGGCATAGACTTCTTCATCACCAAAAGTGCTCTTCAATATCTTGTGGTTCGGAACATGGTCTCGACCCTGCACAACGAAGCCGTTGAGAACGGATTTAACGTACTTGATGTCATCGAAAGAAACAGGCGCAAGACTGGATGTGGTGTGTTGCGACCATTGGTCACATACGAAGCTTTTCCAGTCTTGAAAGGTCACATTCGGGACGAAATGGCGTTGGGCCCATCGTTGAACTTCTGCCCAAGTTTCGTCGACGTACGAAGAAAGAGCAGGGTAGACCTGTGTCTTGGTACTGGTTCCCAGAAGAAAACGAAGTCTTTTGGAAACATTCAAGGCATCCAATGGCGAGGCAACCTGCCATTGACCATCATCAGGAATGCTTGACTCCTCCAATGTGCGGATGCTTTTTCCGAAAAGAGGAGCATCGACATTGAGGTGGGTTGTCCCAAGAAAATTGGGCCATCATCGCATGGTGATTCGTCGGCATAGTGCCCAGGGAAGAGTGGGCTGCGGAAACGACATGGCACGGAGGCAGGTGAAACGGAACAAGATAATCGTTTACCGGAATAACTTTGCTTGTTAGCCATTTCTTGGTGGCGTTCCGGAAATCATTGTGACAAAAAAGGTATCTTGATGGGTCTCGCTCTCGGCGGAGCTAGACCTCCTTTAAACACAAGGATGCGAGACAAGATGCTTTGCACCGAGCTTTTTGGAGGCTCCTCCAGATTGTCTGTCAGTCGGAGAAGTGCATAGATATGCGGTAACGAGTACGAACACGATCGAAGTCGTCGCTGCATATTGAAAGAGGCGAGAGACCTCTCTGCAAGTACTGTTAAAATCATCCAAGATGAGTGCAATTCCTGTTTTTCAGTGCTATACGTTCCAACCCGACGAATTGTTCTTGTCCCAAGACGAACTTCCCCATGACGATGTGGACCACCCACGGTTCCACGACATGGCGTTATTTTGAAGTTCAACTAGGATTGCTTCGGAGCTGAAAAGCGTGGTCTGCGGATAGTAAAGCTGGAGGTCCCATCGGATCTGAAAAAGTCACGACCTGCAATGAAACCTGGCGTCTAAAACTGGCATAAAGCCAGGAACGAGGAAAACATCACGACTGATGTAATCGAATGCCGGCACCATCAGAGCAGCAATCTTCTTCGGCCCTGGGAGCTTCGCGACGGAAGCAAATCAAGAGACCGTGTCGACACCGAATCAACACTGACAGGAAAGATGCACGGGCAGATCCCGCCGCAGGTAGCACGGTAAACGAATACAAGACCAGCTTGCAACTACCTGGATCACACTTAGGCATCCATCTCGCATCCGCTCATCTGTTGGTTATCAAGCACTGCTTGATGTATCATGAAAGCATGAAGCTTTCGGGGATTCCGGTACCTGTCTGGCCCCAAGGCTTTGTTATGCATGTTTGACTGTACAAGGCAAAGGTAACCACACTCGAACTGAAAAGAAGAATGATCGACATGCCAGGTTTCTTGGCTTGGCCTGGTTGCCATCTCACTTGCAGGTACACCCTGAGACGTCTCTCAAGGCTTCCCCTTCAGTTGCTTAGCTTCGTTGGACCAGGTTCGCNTGGTTGCCATCTCACTTGCAGGTACACCCTGAGACGTCTCTCAAGGCTTCCCCTTCAGTTGCTTAGCTTCGTTGGACCAGGTTCGCAACTGAAGGCCTGGCCCCCCTGCAAGAATGCACAAAAACATCCTCGAAACTTTCGCACGATCGATCAGCTGAAGTGCTACACTGTTGCAAAACTCCTGTGTCCTCTTGGTAACAGAGGTCCGCACACACACACATACACACACTCACTTACCATTGTGTTCGCTGCATGCGCTTGCCGAGTGATTTGTGCGTGCAAACATGCCCGAACTCACATCTTCTCCATCAGAATGCAGCTAAAGAAGCAAAAGTGTTTGGTGGAGTTGCCCAGCAGCGATTGTGAACCTCGACTGGACGCGGGAAATTTCGTCCATAAATACCCCGGCGAAGATTGCCGCAAGGCTGTGGGTCCAAGCTGCTACCTCTGCAATACCGCCGAAGAAGAAGCAGAGGCCTGCAATGTCAAATGGTCGTGGAGTAACCTACATAGCTCCACAGCGCATCGACCGAGCTTCGCCTCCGAAGATCAGTGGCCACTCCACGATAGTTCCGTGCATCTCCTCTGCAACCCAGTCCAGTGTGGCTTCTACGCTTGAAGCAAAGACAGCCTCTGGGTACACTGCGCAAGGGACGTTCAGAGACAGCAATGCCGGCAGGCTACCGGACCATGAGAAGCAACATTCCGTGCGCTTGCGAGCATGGACGACCAACTATGCCATGCAAAACACACACGCTGCTGCTTTGTTTGGACAAGGACCAAAGGAAGAGGCTCCGGGGCGACAAGGGACCAGCATCTTCAGCAGCCAACGTTCGCAAAAACCCAGAATGAAAAAACTAATGCTTTTGTTGGTGGTGGCATGAGTCATGTTGTAAACTGTCGATCGTGGCCACCCGCCGCCGCCACCCGAAGTACCACTGCCACAAGAATCGCTACATCGCTGCGACCGAAGATGACAACGAGTTGCTCGTGAGTCCTGCGGCATGTCAAAGAGGTCTGCAGTGTTTGCCATCTGGAACAGGAGGGCGCCACTCATGTAGATCACCCATCCTCTAGCTGAGAGAAAGCAGCGTTCTTTCGCCGTCTGCATTTCGGCCGCTGAGGCCGCTGCCGAGGATGGAGGAAAGCGGCTGATACCAGAAGACCTCGCCTGCAGCAGATCTGACACTGAAATGCAGGGAGCGGAGGCTGTAGGCTTGGGGAATCCGCAGAACGCTGTGCTGCTCAGCAGCTGCCAGCGACGGAGCTTTCGCCATCGTCACCGTTCTCACCTCCACCTACTCATCAAAGAGAGCTGAGAATTGTGCCAGACTATCGAACTCACCAGCACAGGCATGAAAGATGGTGCCACGAAGTCTCCAGGCCCTAGGCTCCCAGTGCCTTCACCATTGTCCTCCTTGGCCTCCAGCAGGAGGTTGTAGAGCGCCCGCCAATCGCACCAGACCAAATTAGCCCCTCAGAGCGGAGAGGGTACACCACAGCCGAAATCATAGAGAGGAACACGTTCCCGAGGTGAGGCTCATCTCTGCCGAGGTGCGTCGCTCCGAGACATCGACGTCCATGTTTATAAGCTCCAAGTAGCCTCACCATGCCGATCATGCCGACAGACCAGAAAAGAACAACTCGGGAATGTGGAGTGAGAGAGAAGAGGAGTGCAAAGCCAGAAGTAGGTTGTCACGTTGGCAGTTCGCGTCCCATCGTGACACTGTCGGCACGCGGGCGGGCTGTGCTTTGATATCTCGGTTCGTCATTGCACCGACATGCCCACAACTTGCAAGTTGTCAGTGGCTTATAGCCACTGCAACTCTGGCAGATGTATGTACTGCAAAGTTCGATTCATTTCGATTCGATTCCAGAGCCTCACAGCAGATTCGTGCAGCAGAGCACGACAAGATGCCGCTGACATGTTAACAACACTTCTTGAGCAGGGATCCTTCGACGGCAACGAATCGGTTCACGAGGAGAAAGAGTCAAAGGAACTCGCCTGCGTCTAGCCAAAAAGAAAAAAGGAAGCATCTGCAAATCTTTGTTTCTGTCGAGCGCAGGAGGGCTCCCAACAGGCTTGCGAGAATGCAAGAAGCACGGGTAGAGGCACACGACGACAGTGAGACAAGTTCAGCAGTCATGGAGGAGACATTATCTTCAAGATATTTAGCGCCGCAATGAGTAAATAGAAATGGGAGAATTGGCACCACACTTCCCAAGATACCTCCAGAGGCCGATGGCCTTTGGGACAGCATCCCGATGTATCAACTTCATGTCACTCCGCAAAAGGTCCTTGACGATTTCTGAATTCTACGCGCTGTTAATCAGGACAAGAATCCCATGTAGATGCCGGACCCGAAGGTCGAAGTTCCCACCAGAAGTGGAATCTTACTTATCCAGAACCTCGGGATCAAGGGTGAAGGTGTCGGAAGTATTGAGGTACGTCGGAAAAGTGTTGCTAGCTCGACCTCCTTCCCTGAACTTTTTGAGAAGGGAACAAATTGTCGGCAACGGCACAATGCATTGGGGACTGAGGGGTGGAAAAGGCGATTGCGGTGATCTCCTGTTTGACACTACCATTGAGATCCGACTATGACAGTGAACGGTGCACAACGAGTAAACCACAGACCTGGCAGGCAGCAGAGGCAGCAGAGGCCTCAGCCCAACCTTAAACCGCATCGGAGCCTCAACCGACTCTAGGAAGTTGGCAATGCATCGGACTCCGAAGTTCAGATGGAGGCGCTTCATTCGCGCGGGCGCCCCGGGCCAGAAAGCATCGAAGAGAGGTGGCCAGAGGAAGAAGAGGCATCCTTCCACCTAGAGCGACATGGGCTGTGCATTGACTCGCTCAGCACATTCTGTGCTTTCGGATGGCAGAAGCGAGGATTGGTTTGCAAGGAGTCAGCGTGGCCATTCCTTTCTTAGGCTTAAGAAGCCATCAAACGTCTTTCAGCAGGGTTGGTTGCAAACCCGCGAACGATCTCGGAAATAACAGTACCCCTCAAGCGATGTCGGATGAGATCAGGCGCAATGCAATCCCGGTACGTTTGGGTACGGTTTGGGATCTTCTTTGGGAAAACGATTCCGCGATGTTGCCGTCCCACTTGGAATCGTACCTTACTTTACAATTGGAAACTGTAATCGTACTTCTGACTGGTAAACGTAACAACTCTATCATAATACAAGAAACTGCGCCGATGCACGTCTTAAGCCTGGGCGACTTGGATTCACCATTTGCAGCCGAAGGGGCGAAAAGCACACCAATCCTTGGGTGCTGCATCACACCGTCGAAGCTGAAGCATGAACCGTGATAAACACATGGATCTGCCATGATAGCATCACGACAGTAGCCAGAAAGCAGGGGCAACGCACATGACAACCAGCTTCGCATCACGTGAATGCAGGGGGACGACTCGAGGTGACGCTGTGATCGGTTGCTCTCTGAGCAAATTTTCAAAAGCCAGGCAAGCGGAAAGAGTGTGCCTGCAGGCAGCCCAGGGAACTCGACCGAGTTTCCAATAGGCACAGGTGCGTCTGAAGTTGAAATTGGAGACGGTCGGGTACCAGTATTCGAAGGTGCGCTGCTTCCTGAACAAATGCACACAGCAGTGCGGCAGATGCAATTAAACTAAACTTTTGACGGTGCTAAGAGCAGCTTTGTGTCCATGCAGCCGTCAATGGCTTCTACATGAAGGTTGGCAACGATCCAAATCCGAAGACAAGTGTTTGCCACTCCGGCATTGGCGGAACTGCGGCGTCTGTGCAACTACACACAATCACACCTTGCCACATCCCCACAGCATGGAAGCTGTGATGCCTGTTTCGCAGGTGGGTGGTGTGGGCGTTTTCGCCCTTGGCGCCCTTGGCATCGCCCTGTCCTTTGGGAGAATGCTACACGCGGTGGGGATCAAGGCTCTACTGAGTTTGACAGGCCCGATACACCGTCCACACACAGAACAGCCCCTTTCTGGCATACATGTCTGACAAGGTACGCCATTTCAGGTACGAGTCCCTCCAGTTGGCGTACCTTAAGCATGGCAAGACACAGCTGCTCTCGACATCACGACGACTGTCATGGAGTCCGGCATGCTTGTTGCCACCCGTACTGCTTTTGGATGCTTTTGGAACATGAGCTGAGGCCATGGAGGCAACTCTTAACAGAAAAAACGCTACGTCTTTCCACAGAATCACTTCTGACAACAGCTTTGGCGACAGTCGCTGGGAGAGAGAGAGAGAGACGGAGAGAGAGGTCCAAAAGCAGAGAGAGACTCGAACTTGACTTGAGCTGTCGCCGAAAGAAGCGGAGCGGCTCTGCATGGTAGCCCCGCTCGATGAATTCCTGTGTGAAGTCGAACAGATCGTCAACCTGGGGGTTTCGAACAGAAGTACACACACACACACACCCCTTACCCCGAACTTGTGGCCTGAATAACCTGAATACGATGATGTTCTGGGGGCCTGGGAGGTCATTGTGCACGGCCTCCAAAGGAGTGCGTCCCGTCCCGCAAGGCCCTAAATAAAACACAAGGACCAGGGCCCGGGGTAAGCCGATGCTCCCTCACCCAACAGCCTTCTATGCAGTTGTTTCTCCTTTGCAGGGGGCAGGACAAGCCGCTTATGAATGTTTTACAGCAGGACTGACAGGCAACGCCCCAATGTCCCACTGTCTTGAATACATGGGCCAACCGCATGTCAAAGCCACAGTCTGCCAACTCAGCGGTTCAAAGGCGAAACCTGCGCCTCCCTGTGCTCCCTGCAATGAGCACGCCATCTATGAGTGCAACGTTTATTCTACTGCCTGTTGATGAGGTGCTGCCATTCATGGACACATCAGACAGCGGACAGACGTGCCGACACAAGCGGGATGCCTCAAGCTGTAGCGGGGCGAAGAGAGGGAGGCAGAGGGAGGGAAAGTGGGAGCGAAAGAGGGAGGGTGAGGAAGAGTGAGGGAGGGAGAACGGCAGGGAGAGCACGACGGAGAGTCAGAGAGTGAGACAAAACTCAAAAGCAACAAACACATAAACGACGGTGCGGGCTCTTTCCCGAGTCTTGAGGCTCCCGCAGGTCTCTTCGAGTGCGGCAGATTTTCCACGTCAACCTGACGATCCTGAGGTTCTGTCTCTAGTTACTCTAGTGACTCTAGTTTGTGGAGACTCTTGGAAGTGGATCTTCTGGGCCACTGGACAATGAAATGTGGAAGCTTGCACTGCCGGCACGAGTCAGACAGCTGACGAGTAGACAGCAGTGGCGCTTGCAGTTGCGAAAAGGACCTTGGGAGTTACTGCGCAGCAACCCCGAATGCGCACAATGTCTGGCTACCGGTGCAATCTCTTGCATACCTCTGCAAGGCTTCTGTTCAGCTGCTACTTGCAAAATCGTTTGATGGCCGTACCGAATCTCATGGCGAGTCCTTTGTGGTAGCGGCGCAATGGGAATGTCTGCCCTGACAAAGACAACCCCAAGGCAAGGATAGTCCGCGATAGTTGCAACTTCGCAGCTTCACTGGCAGTATGGGCGTTGGCGACTCATCCACCATACTATCTGAGTGAATCTCACACGGCCAAGCTGAATTTGTAACTCCTGACGTTCCGTACGAAGGACTTGTTTGCTCGGTGAGTTCGCCGTGCGATCTCATGCGCATGTTGCTGCTCAATGGCCCACACCGGGGAAGCTTCGAGCCAGGACGAAACAAGTGCTGAGGACCAAGGAACCTATTCACCGAACAGACCGAACCGGCGCCAAGAGATGATGGTTTTTCGGCAGAGTCCGCTTCGCGGTACGCAAAGCAGTTCCCCAGCACATTAGCAGTGGGAGCTGGAAGGCTGAAAGGACAGGCTCTTCTAGGCTTGCCCTCGGTCGCGACAAAGCACGAAGTGCTCCCGGTCCCGTCAGTAAGGACTGGAGCGAAGACTTAAACTGCCCGGATGCCACACAGGGGCCAAGGGCTAGAGACCTAACGAGCTTGAGTAACATCTACGAGCAGCTTAAAACTATGTCGTGCATATACCCATCGGACAGCGCCAGCGAAGAGACCTCTACTCGTCATCAGTCTGCTGGGACTCCGGGAGAAGTTTCTTCAAGTTCCTCGGCAAGCAACTCGTTCAGCCAATGCAAATCAGCCATCTTTCACACGTGTCAGTTGGTTGCAGCGCCTGCGAAATAACGAAGTACCTGAACACACACTTCCGGTCAGCAGTTTAGATTTTGCTCTGTGTCGGCGGAATGTTCGGATTTGGAGGCAGACGATTCTCTTGCCTGACATGCTCCGCGTTGCAAGTGCAGCTACAATCTATCGAGCACATGTGCGCTTGCTGCCTCCATTCCTCGTCTGTGATGTACGCATAGATCATGGCATCAGAAACCTCAGAGAGCTCCGGCCGCTGGCCGTTGCAATTATTTGGCAAGATCTCAGGCTCCCGGGCGGTGTCAAAGACGGACATGAAGGCCAGCGAGACCGCCAAGCAGATGAGGGCGCCCACGACCTCACTGCTCGTCCCGAAAAAAGGAGAAAGCTGCGCTGCACTCTCTTGCGCTCCGCAACTTCAGGCTTGCGGCTTGAACTGGCCTGCTTTTCATGTGAGCTGCCGGCTGCTAGCTGTTAGGCTGACTGAGCTGCAAGCTGCCACCAAGTCCGGCTGTGCCACGAAGTGATCTGAAGCAGGATCATTGAACCACTCCAAATGCCGGACCTCGACGAAACTGGCAAAATCTTGTAAGCCGAAGCCGAAGCCCCAGCGGGCGCATAAGATATGCAAGTGGCGATGAGGTACGTGAGGTATCCCCCGAGTCCGGGAATCGCCACATTCCCAAGTACCTGTTGCAAGGTCATCACAAAAAGCCGTTTGCTCGGGCTGGGTGACTGGAGTGCACCTGGAACAAGACCGTGGCGCCCTGCAGCAAGCCGAGCTCAAAGATGTTGGAGGTCATGAGACGCAAGGCCCTTTGCAGGTGAAGTCTTCAGTGACCATTGAACCCACTGAGTTGACGAACACTGGCTTGTCCTGTCTGCAGCCGAACAGTAGTTGTCGGAGTTCACGGCAATCAGTACATAGGCTCCTGTCGACACGAGCATGCTGTGATGCTGTGCGACATGCTGTCTCCCAAGCAATGGGAAGGCCTTTGTTGAGGTAACGCACGATCTGCTCCACGCACTGCAAACCTCACAGCCCAGCTGCAATGAAATCCAACTTGCATCCTATGTCTTTTCATGGCCATGTGCTGTAATTCCAGGTTTGGAATGTGTAGGACAGTGTAGGCTCTGCATCGACACTTTGGAACCCAGAACAGAACCAAGTAGCAACAGCAGCAGCAGGCGGCAGATGTCCGTGCAACATCCTGGGCGTCATTCTTTCAATAGTGCGGCTCGTTTGCTCGATCGAAACCTTGCCCAAGTGACGTTTTCATCGTCACCCTTGCCACGGACCTGCCGGCACCGAATGTCACAGGCAGCTCCACGACACAATCAATGTCAACCGCCACCATGCTGAGACTCATACGCGGATACAGAACCGCATGCGAAGGTGCTCTAGCTAATGGACCAGCTTCTGCTCGATGCATCTTGACTGGCGGGTTCACAGTCTCACGACCGCATTCTGGCATTCTTCAAGAGCTTAATCTTTCGAATTGATGTGCAAGACTGGTCATTGCCAGCCAGAGCACCGATCTGGTTCGGTGCCGTCCAAAAGACTCGGATCGGCCCTTGGACCTTGGAGCCTTGGAGGTGGAGCGCACTAGGCCCTAGTTGAGCTTAGACCTCCCCGCCAGCTGGCCCAGCTGGCCCAGCTGGCGTTGGGCATTCCTGGCTGGAGAGTGCCACTTGCACAGTCCAGGGCTTCGAAATGCTGACGATGAACTTGTCCTGATCCGGGCAATACCTGACGCTGTACTCCGCAGAGCCAAGGCCACAATCAGCCTCGTTCTCAATTGTCACCGCGTTGTCCTGGCTCCGACATCGTGGGTGAGGCAGATTTGGGAAAGTTTGGGAGGCACAATCTCTCGGATCATGGAAGTCGTGTCTCGCTTGACTCTTCCACTTCTCACACACACAGCAGCATGGTGCGCAAAAAAGCCGAACAACACCTCAAGCCCATTTCTTTGTGGAGGCGGAACTGAACGGTCATCGCTTCATTTCGGGTGTCTGATTTGATTGGCTATTTTAAGGAATGAGCGCCCATTGAGCAGCGGTGCACTTTTCTAATGTGAGTCAAGCGTTTCATGGAGCAGCGTCTGACGGAGGTGTTTAGGTACCAAAAGCTCGGACTTGTCTAGCCTGCCAACTCCAGGGCTCTCGAGCCTGGGGCCTTTTGAGCACGACCAGCAACAAACGAGCCCTTGCATGAACTCGTGACTGATGAGGTTGCACTGCGAAGCTTGTTGGTGTCATGCGGCGAGGGAGTGGCCCTGAAAGAGTGGATGAGAGCTTGGACTTTGGACCTTAAAGCAATGCAGACGTGTTTTCGAGGGAGTGCTCTCTTCAAAATTTCATCCTTGGTTCCAGGTGCTCAATCTTGTCCGTTTGCTGCAGGATGTCGATTTTACGACTGACGGAAGACGGTTGATTTCACGCAAGAGCCGACGGCAGAAGCTTCTTTTTGAGGCTTTTGCTGCTGAGGTTTCGACACTTCCAGCTAGCGAACAGAACCAAAAACCCGGAACCCTGGCACAGCTAGCAAGCGTCCTGGTTCTGGAATGCGGCGCCATCGCACTGGCCAGCCTGAGGTCCTTCGGCCTTCATGTCCACCACGCCCGCTGCGCCATCGTAGTTGAGGAGCTTGAGCGAGAAGGTCTCCATCAAAAGCTGGCCACCATAGCAACGAGGGCTCCCGTTCTGGATGGTCGGCAGGTTCCTGGGAGCTGGGAGGGTTTGCAGGAAAGCCGGAGCAAAGAGACCTGAAGCCAGACTAGGATTTCACACTTACCAAACACTGCACGGGAGTCCCGTCGCCCGAGCACGCCATAGCGTCTTTCGTTCCCCGGAGTGCATCTGGACCAGCCATGGCCAAGAAAGGCAAGATCACGAAGATCACTGCACGAGCCATTGCGTCTGGCGAACTTGCCGGAAGTGATCAAGCTTCGAAGCCGAGTTTGCTGCGGAGGACAAGCTTCGTGATGAGAGTGGAGATGTCTTTGTGAGCTCGCTCTTTTGTCTTGTGGCTTACATTCTTCATGAGAGACCATCATCTCGTATCATGGCAGGGAACAGGGAGACATCTCGGAAAAATGGGTGTGCTTCGTTCACATCAGGCCCACCGTTCTGACTATTTGATCTTTGCTTCTGCTTTCAACTTTATTCTTTTCCCCCTTCCGGTGAAGTTAGGGGCAATTTGCTGTCGGGCCCTCCCCGGCCTGCGATTCGAACAAGGACACGAGGAAGTAAGCACCGCGGAAGATTGCCAGGATGATCTGAACGGAAGGGCGGATGGGAAGTATCGACCAGGAAAAGGCTGCGAGGCACAAAAGCGAGCAGCTAGCACTGAGCGCGGAACAGATCCGAAGAGCAAACTCCCGAGATGGTACGTCAGCCCTTGGAGTGTAAAACATGGGCACATCACCAGCAACGCTCCTGCCGTTTATGAACTTTCAAACAAGTTGAGTAAAGCAGCCCACAAAGAAGGCTCGTACAACAGGGAAGCAGGGCACCTCCATTCGGGCGACACTCGTGAAGAGACTCCTGCCTGAACTCAGTGGCCAGGCACCCGCTTCTTTCCATTTGCCAATGGTGCGTTGTACCAGATGACCACCGTGTAGGAAGCCACCTGAAAGGCCATGTCTGAATGACTCTGTGCGCGATGTCTCTTCACCCCTGTAAGATCCAAGCAAAGGTCTCCAAGGCAAGCAGCAGCCTGAAAAGACCGAGACAAAGGGCCCTCAAGACAGTCAAGCGCCCGCATACTGAGCCCTGCTGCAACTGTGCAGTTCTCCAGCCGAGCGACTCCCACATCCAAAACACAGAAAAGCAGTAGTAGACAATGTAAAGCCTCCGGATGCCGACGACTTTAAAAACCGCTTTGGAGATGCTGCCGAATCATTCGTTCTGACCAGGAGGCTGTCCAATGGTATGACGCGGTCGGGATTGAACTACTGCTGTCGCCAGACCAGTGCGAACAAGAGGCGTCTCATCTTGCGTGTGGGAGAATGTTCGAGCGATGCCTTTGGGCACGTACTGAGTGAGATCCACTTGTTCCTGAGGCAGCTTCGAGAAACTTCACGGAAGCATTCAACAAAAGCTATTGGCAATGTTGGGAGCTTTGGAATAAGCTTAACGTGGCCACAAAGGTCACGAGTCTACCGCCTGACATGCATTGAGTCTGCCGGCGGGACATTGCAGCATGAACATCTTCACATCTCGCGGAACGAGGCATCTAGATGACAAGACGAATGGCATGTTCATTTTTCTCCTGCAGAACCAATCGAATACAAATTTGGTCGAGGCAGGTATCGGCTAAAGGCGGCAATCACCTCCAGTTAGGACGAATGGTCTGCGTTCCAGGGTTCTCCTAGCAAAGGAGAATCAACCTGGTTCCCAAAACCCGAGCTCTTTGGTGGTATCTCTTGAAGAAAGCACCTTGTCGTTCGGTAGTCCTGATCCGGCAGCTCTATCAGTGGATCCCCAAAAAGCCTGTGAAGGCGTGTCAGCCCCCCCCCCCATCCTCACTGACTCACTGATGCCGATCTTGTCGGCAAAGGGTGTCAGGATAGATCGAAGATGCACAAAGGAATGTGAATAAGTAGCACAATCGGCGTCCAGTACAGAAAGCATAGGGTCTCTTGAAGGCGTGGCTTTGGCGCCTTCTTGATCACCTTGCCGCAGAAGGCTGGAATCTTGATAAAGGACAGCGGCCGGCGCACGGATCACGTTTGGAACATGATAGTGATTAACTTCTGCCTAATGCACAAGTTTACATAAGGCACAGCCGGTTTGTATGTGATGGTTTCGCTCAGCTGAAAGGGCAATTCAGATCGATTCCTCGATGCTGGGACGGCGCTGCAAGCACTGGCGCGTGGGACCAGGACAAACTGAAGGGTCATCCACGACAGTAGCTGGCTGTGTTTCTGATGTTCTCCTTGTCGCCTTTGAAGGTTCGCATGTCAGCCTTCCTGGCGATGTCGATACTCACTATGTTTGGCACGTGTCCACTCTGGAAGTTCTTTAATATCAACCAAGGGCTATTGCTCCTGGTTCACTGCCGCACGCACTACACAGCAATGAACTCCGTCAGGATGTCATCATTGCAGCCGGTGAGTGCATTGAGCGCATCACGGAAGAGGCACCGCAGTTCAACAGACAAGCTGGTCCTCCACTGCTGCACGGATCCCTTCTCCAACTCCAAAGCCATGGAGCAGTACTGCATGAACACCACGTCCAGCATCGAAGATATTCCGACACATTGAAGATTACCGACTTCTCGCAAGACATCAAGTTGCAGTAACGCCTCAGCACTACCCAGCCTGGCTCACATCAAATCCGCGGACTGCACTGTGGTGTCCCTTCACCCGTCTGCAGTCGTTCTTGTAAAAGCCTCTGCATTGGCGTTGCCACGCTAGCTGGACAGCAATGTACTGCCCTACCTCAGAATCAGAAGCCGGGCCCATGCGCGCATCTTGGATCTTCTGCGCACTGATTTCGGATCCCTGGCAAAACATCCAGTTGCAGAGGCTCGCAGTTCTCGTCGTGCATCTTGGAGTTCTCTCCACGATGGAAGAAATGATGTGGCCAGGAAGCCACCCAACCGTTCCCTGTCCCTCCCCTCCCCTCCCCTCCCCTCTCCCCTCCCCTGATCTACTTGTATCGAGACGACGGCTCCGACACGTGTTCCCTTGTTGCGCGTTTTTTCATGGTTCCGAAGCGTGTTCCCGCCCCCTATAGACCATATGCTTATGCCCATCTGAACATTCCTCCGCATCCACTCATCGTCTGCCGAGGTCAACTCTTGTGCAGCTGCACTATCAAAACAAAGTTGTCCCTTTGCCCCTCTGCAAGCGCGGAGACTGCGAAATCTGCATGGCTGCAGAGCATGATAACACCGCTAAGAGCCACCCGCAGCTGCGCGTGATGTTAGGCGTCAACGTGCAACTGCAAGGTATTCCGTAGTAACGACTCCATTTCCCATGAGCCCCTAACTCCTGAACGTTTCTCAAGGACAGCTTTTCGGGAGCTTTGCGCTTTTGGCCAGGGCACAACTTCTCCAGCAGAGACAAGCAGCGCGGCTCCCCACCTTCACAGCGTAGATTCTGACTGCAGCTCTCCGCACCGAATGCAGAGCCAAGTCACAAGAAGATGATGAAGATAACACCACGAACGACAGCACCGACCGCAGGCAGCAGTATAAGCTGAGGAACCTCACGCAACCGACGGAACAGCCTTGTAGTAAACACATGGACCTCCACTTTCAAGGGTGCTGCAAAATCCGCGAGTCCTTTTACCAGTCCCGAGTCACCTCTTCTCTGAGCCCACAGAAACTCGATTGCTTGGCGCCAGACGTCATAAAGTATCCGAATAGTCGCTTTGACTGCAGCAATCACGAAGGTGATGGAGTTCTTTTTGCAGCCTTGGGAATCGTACCCTCCGACCTCCGATTGGTCCTGTTCTGGAGTCATGTTGCTGTTAGGACACACCAGAAGCAAGTTGCCCTCAGCTTCTGCTGGCGAAGCCAATCAGGGAACAGTACAGCAGCTGTTAGTTACTGACGTGTGGTTGCTAGCTGCACGCATTCGTGCATCTCTCTGCCAAGAGTCGCGATGCCGATAAGAAGACATACTGCGCCAACGACCAGGTCCCAATTGCGATCATCTCGGTGGAAATCCAGCATTTCCCCAGCGTGTCCCAACCCAACAAGACTTCACAACTCATGACCCAGCCTATGAGAAGACACCACTGCTGAGTCTCTCATACTGCTACAAGACACCAGGACTCAATCAGACAGGGCACTTGTGCTTTCTACTAGAGGCAGAGCCTTAGGAAGCAAGGAAATGTTGAACCCTGGTTGGACCATTACCGCCATGGATGCTGCCATACACCATCAGCCAAGCGTGCCCCGCCTCCTCGTTCACCGACAGGGCCTTCCCTGGCAGCTTGACCAGAAGTGTCATGTTGAAAGCTCTAAGCGGCCTCGACGATTCCACCAAAGACTTCAGGAAGCAACAGCTAACGGAGCTCTCCACACTTTTACTCGACTGATGCGTTGAACCATCCACAGCAACAGCCACAGTACGGTGCTACAGCTTACGGGGTTACGAAGTCTTTGATCTTGTTGTGACCTTTGAAGGAGTGGCTCCTTAGGGAAATGGAAGCCGTGCATTGCAAATGCGAGCAGATGCTGGTAAGCGAATGCTGCGCTGCGAAGAAACCATTGCGCTGAACGAGGCATGGTGAAGCTCGCTCCTCAACGCAAGACAAAAGAACAACTCTGTAACGTTCGTTTACCCTCCCATCCACTCGTCAATGCTTGTATTTGTCATCAACGATAGGAAAAGAAGCCTGCGGACAGTCTTGGTAGGAAGGGGTTCCCCCCCCCCCCCCGTGCGCCCGAAACTAGCTTCTCATGCCAAACACCCCAGACCCAAACCCTAAAACCTTGCAACCCTAAACCCTAAAGCCAGACAGCCCCAAAAAAAGCCCTCAAAACTCAAGCCCTGCAACCCGTAATCCTCAAACCCCTTGCGCTCTAAAGGCTAAAACCCCAAAACATAAAGCCCGAAATGCTACTTATGGATGGTGGCCCGCATTGTGGTTCGTGGCAAGATGTGGCCCGGGCCCTGCCTATTTCGATGCGCAAGGCTGCGTAAAAGAAGTACAGCGAAGTCAAGAAAGACCCAGCTGTGGCGATGAGCAGCATGCCGTAGATGATCTGAGCATACTGCCATTGCGAAGCCGACACACTCTGCAGCTGAGGTCGAAGCGGGCGCTGCAAGGAGATCAATGGCAAAGAGGTACAAGTAGCACATCAAGATCTCAGATGGCCACCAAGTGAATCAGCAACACTCAGATGACCCTGAATTGCAGGTGCAGCCGCGGAACAGCCAATCCTCCTGGAGGTGTGAAGGACTAGCAACATTTTTGCGCTGTGCCACCCGGGCCACCTACTCGCATCAAATCCAAGTCTGCAACCGAACAGAAGAGCCCCGAAACTGGACTCTACTCTCAAACAGAGTGAAGCCCTGCACTAACACGAAGTCGTCCAAAGCCTCTTGAAAAGTCGTATTGGGGACCGAAGTCGCTCCTACCAGGATGTAGACGCGGCGAGCACTCACGATTTCCTGCGTCTTGTACATCACTGCATTCATCGAGCCACTCAGCGTCTCGTTGAGCTGCCTGGCTTCCAGGTTTTGGGAGCCTTCCCTACCCATATAGGCCCATATCAGGAGGCATGCTCCAAGAAAGCGGTACTGTAAATGGCGCAACTTACCGACATGTTTTGGCGCGAGGGGAGTTTCTTCTGAGCCGGAGCTCGAGCACGACACGGCAACTCGCCGAGGCACTCGACCAGAAAGTTCTCCTAGCCCGCTGGCACTCGGGGGCACTCGGGGGCACCCGGCATCTGGCATGAAGCAGAACAGGAAACAGATTCACAGGCTCCTTCGGCAAGCAGAAGCGCTTTGCAAAGAGCGTTGTCTCTATGTCCTGAACCTTAGGTGCACAACGCCGCAGATCCTGGTCCTGCCTTGTGCAGCAGCACCCAATCGTATGCCTTCTGGCCACACCTGTTCCCCTTTCCCCGTCTCCCCCCCTGGGCAGGTGCTCGTGCGGGTCTGACGGTGAGTATGTTGGGCCGCTGAGTTCGACCGGATCCTGGCCCGCGATGTGTTGCTTGCAGGCACTGACAGATTCTCCTGACATCTAATATCAGTCTAATATCAGACAACCCAGAAAGCTTGCGACGATCTACTTGTAACAAGTGACTCAGTGGATGCGTGCACAATCGTCCCGCAGGGTACGCAGGCACTACAAAAGCCCTCTCGCCCTGTTCTGGTCCTCAGCCCAGAAGAAAAAACAAAAAAGACGAGCCTTGCAAATGCTATCGAGCGTCAAGATGGGAGATGTAGGTGTTGTTCACCCAAAAGCTACCTCAGCAAGAAGCATGCTTTAGAGCCCATGCATATCCGAACAATTGCATTTGATGGCCGCCACCAAAGAAGGCCCCCCGTTCCCGTTCACTTTCAGCTCTTCGCTTCCAAGGGTCCGTCGAAGTTCCTCGGGACCTGCTGCTCTGTATCCACGTTCCTGAGATCTTTGGACAGCGCGAATTTCTACATCGAGACCCGAGAAAAGTCGAGGCGACTACTTCAGCCTGGCGACTGCAGACAAGGATGGAACGTGCTGCGGTCCTGTGGGCAAGATGCGAGACAAATCCTTAGTTTCCAGAGAGCTGCGCAACTGCATCGAACAAACTTCGCAACACAGCTTTTTTGGGGGACATGCTCGCCTCGACCTTCCTAAGTGCTGATCGGACTTGCCTGGGGGAAAAGATCGAAGCTTGGACATGCATGCCGCGGGGCGGATGCAGCAAATCCATCGTCTCGCTAGGGCTCAGAATGGCGTTGGCCAAAGGTATAAGATGACCAGCCCTTGGTTTGACATCAATGTGACACAGAGCTCAGATAGGCCCGATTCAGTGAAGCGACGCATCTGTAATGGAGCTCGGCAGGTTTGCTGCCGACAGATCACCCTGGTCAAGCACCAGGAAAAACCATGTGTTGCCTTTTCTGCCCGAACACTTTAGCTGCCTGGCTTAGCGCAGTGTCGCTGGGCTTCGTGCACCAGTACAGGTACGGCTTGGCCTGCAGTGTCCACATGCTCCTCCTCGACTGCCACAGGCGACTTCTGGGGTGCAAGCGCTAACTTCGGCGTCGACACCGCAGAGCTGATTTTCCCAGTTCAGGCCTTGTGCGCGGAAGCCAAGGCTCCATGCAATTTTCTACAAGCTGGAAGCTTGGAAGCTGACCATGGTACAGGCGTCTTGTGTCCCCATTCTCCCACGCATAAACTCAGCTGCTTCTCACAATGGAGCCAGAACGAAGCCGCTCAGCAAGCAAACCCAGCATAAGAGCAAAAAGAACGCCAATTCTCCACATCAGAGGCACTCATGGTCAAGTAAAGACCATACAGACTTGCAAGCCACAGGGCGACGCAGAGCACCTCAAATGTGCGGAGTCTGTGCTCTGATAATCTCTGTCATGTCAGGTGGGCAGTAGCAGTAGTAGTAGTAGTAGTAGGAGTAGTAGTAGTAGTAGTCGTAGTGGTAGTGGTAGTGGTAGTGGTAGTGGTAGTGGTAGTGGTAGTGGTAGTGGTAGTGGTAGTGGGAGTGGGAGTGGGAGTGGGAGTGGGAGTGGGAGTGGGAGTGGGAGTGGGAGTGGGAGTGGGAGTGGGAGTGGAGTGGTAGTGGTAGTGGTAGTGGTAGTGGTAGTGGTAGTGGTAGTGGTAGTGGTAGTGGTAGCAGCAGTACTACACGTCCTCGTCGTCGTCGTCACAGTCGCAGTCGTAGTGGTGGTAGCAGCAGCAGCAGCAGGGCAGCAGCAGGTAGTAGGCTCGGAACGGGTCCCTCCTACACAACAAAAACCTCGTTTTTTGGGGTTTGGGGTGTTCCCCAACATCTCGTTTCAGGGTTCGGGGTTTGCCAACCCACGTCTCCGTTGCGGGTCTTGGGCTTTCCAAGCAAACAGAGTCTACTATCTGTTCACACAGGCATGCGCTTGGCACCCCTTCTCCAGCCGCCTTCCTCCCTCCTACCCATCCACACTCCTCGCTCTGGCATCTGTAGAAGCTACTGTCACGGTCGCAACCGGCGGTGAAGCACATGGCGCACGTGTTGTCGTCGGCTCTAGCTCTAGCTCTAGCTCTCTAGCTCTCTAGCTCTCTAGCTCTCTAGCTCTCTTTCTCTCTAGCTCTCTAGCTCTCTAGCTCTCTAGCTCTCTAGCTCTCTAGCTCTCTAGCTCTCTAGCTCTCTAGCTCTCTAGCTCTCTAGCTCTCTAGCTCTCTAGCTCTCTAGCTCTCTAGCTCTCTAGCTCTCTAGCTCTCTAGCTCTCTAGCTCTCTAGCTCTCTAGCTCTCTAGCTCTCTGTAGCTCTCTAGCTCTAGCTCTCTAGCTCTAGCTCTAGCTCTAGCTCTAACTCTATCTCTAGCATGCTCTAGCTAGCTCTAGCACTACCTCTAGCACTACCTCTAGCATGCTCTAGCATGCTCCAGCTCCAGCTCGAGCTCTAGCTCAAACTCTAGCTCCTCGGGCTCGAGCTCTAGCTCCTCTAGCTCTCTATCTCTCTAGCTCTCTAGCTCTCTGGCTCTCTAGCTCTCTAACTCTGGCTCTCGAGCTCTCTGGCTCTCTGGCTCTCTGGCTCTCTGGCTCGCTGGCTCTCTAGCTCTCTAGCTCTCTAGCTCTCTAGCTCTCTTGCTCTCTAGCTCTCTAGCTCTCTAGCTCTCTAGCTCTCTAGCTCTCTAGCTCTCCAGCTCTCGAGCTCTCTAGCTCTCTAGCTCTCTAGCTCTCTAGCTCTCTAGCTCTCTAGCTCTCTAGCTCTCTAGCTCTCTTGCTCTCTAGCTCTCTAGCTCTCTAGCTCTCTAGCTCTCTAGCTCTCTAGCTCTCTAGCTCTCTAGCTCTCTAGCTCTCTAGCTCTCTAGCTCTCTAGCTCTCTAGCTCTCTAGCTCTAGCTATAAAGCTATCTCTCTAGCTCTCTAGCTCTCTAGCTCTCGAGCTCTCGAGCTCTCTAACACTCTCTAGCTCTCTAACTCTCTAGCTGTAGCTATAGAGCTATCTCTCTAGCTCTAGCTCTAGCTCTAGCTCTAGCTCTAGCTCTAGCTCTAGCTCTAGCTCTAGCTCTAGCGCTAGCGCTAGCGCTAGCGCTAGCGCTAGCGCTAGCGCTAGCGCTAAGCGCTAAGCGCTAAGCGCTAAGCTCTAAGCGCTAAGCTCTAAGCTCTAAGCTCTAAGCTCTAAGCTCTAAGCTCTAAGCTCTAAGCTCTAAGCTCTAAGCTCTAAGCTCTTAGGCTCTAGGCTCTAGGCTCTAGGCTCTAGGCTCTAAGCTCTAAGCTCTAAGCTCTAAGCTCTAAGCTCCAAGCTCCAAGCTCCAAGCTCTTAGCTCTTAGCTCTTAGCTCTTAGCTCTTAGCTCTTAGCTCTTAGCTCTTAGCTCTTAGCTCTTAGCTCTAGCTCTAGTCTGTGCGGATGTTTTTTCGAGGTCCGTTTACAGCTCTAGCTCTAGCTCTAGCTCTCGCTCCAGCTCTCGCTCTCGCTCTGGCTCTAGCTCTCGCTCTGGCTCTGGCTCTGGCTCTAGCTCTAGCTCTGGCTCTAGGTCTAGCTATAGCTCTAGTAGCGCTAGCTCGAGTAGCTCTAGCTCGAGTAGCTCTAGCTCTGTAGCTCTAGCATCGAGTATTGCTTGGTTCTAGTCCTCTGGTTTTTGGGTCTGGTCCTGTCAATGTCTGTACTTAGTCTGGCTCAGACAATGAGTAACATATGATGCTTCTTGACTGACTTCGGACTGACTGATTGTCCTCAGAGGAAAAAACCTTAAAATCATATCCGCCCAAATTCCTTTAATCTGGCTCAAACACATGATGCTCCGTGATGCTCGTGATTTGATGCAGAGCGATTGCGGAGAAAACCCTAAAGTCGTCCCCACCTTAAATTAACGTGACAGAGTCAGGCTTCTTGTTGTAGTGTGCTGCTGCTGGCTGATGACTGTGTGTAAGTCGCTCTTCTGCTGCTTTCTGCAGCTGCTCTTAGATCAAGCCGAATCCAGCCTCAGTCGGCTGACATCATGGGCAAAGAATCTAGATCGGAGTGCAATGGCGGCAAGCTGGAATCCACCAGCAAAGATGCTCTCCAGATGATCTGCAGCGGCAAATACAAGCTTCGTAAAATGATTGCAATCATTCCGGCGCTGGAGAGATCCGTCTCCAGGTGGCATAAAATCGTCGTGCAAAGAAGTTTGTGTCCGCATCTGCTGTGTTTCTTTGAGGCATGGCCGTCAGCCCGAAAGCTCGCTCGCCGTCTCCGCCGTGTGGTGCGTTTTCTGCAAGAGCAAGGGGAGATCAAGAAAGATGTCAAAACCGACTAGTTCGGAGTAGCTTCAAGCACCAAATCAAAGCAAAACAGCCGCCGGGAAGTTCAGCGAAGAGAGCACTTTACCATCAGTCGTCGTCGTGATTGCGGTCGTTTTCGTCGTCGAAAGAGCTAGCTTGTCGATCCTTTGCGACGAGGCTTCTTGGCTCTCGAAGAGAGCTGATTGCTTTACTTTAGGATTTCTTCAGATTTGTGCTCCTTCATGAAATCTTCAACTATTACTCAGAGGATTTTTTGGGTCTAGGCTTTAGAGGTTTCAAGTTTTAGGGCTGAAGTTTGTGCGCACTTCGGCAATTGAAGCTTTGAGGTTGCTGGTCTAGGATTAGAGGCGGTTAAGGGTATTTCTCCTGAAATTTAAACCCTCTAGCACTCTTCAGAATTAGGACCCGGGCTGCATACTCAAACATACTTGGCCTTGTTCGGCAACTACTCAAGTTGTGGGCTAGGGCCAGGGAGAGTTTGCTGTGCTGCCGGTCGGAGTCAATGGAGCTTGCTGCTGCCGCGGCCAGAGCCTGCCGCAATGCTGATAGTGCCGGGGTCCGGTTGCAAGCGAAGCTTCAAACTGGGGTCGCTGGGTTTTCCTGGGAGAACTTGCAGCGAGCACGTGTTAGGATCCTGGCTTGATTCGGCACTGTTCTTTCGACTTCTGCTTTGTGCTGCCATAATGAAATAATTCTTGCTACACGGCAACTAAAGGAGCCTGCAGAAGATTGCAGTGAAGAAGACTGTGGACAAACGGCGATACGACAATTCGAAGCGAGCTGCTAATGCTAGTGCTGTCCCGAAGACGAAGTTTCTTGACTGGCACTTCAACGAAAGCCCACATGTTTCGATCAGTTGCGACATGACCAGCCCTTAGTCCCATAGCGTTTTCAGCTTCCCAGGCCTCTTCCGGAAAAAGAACGCCTCGATGCTGTCCTGGCTTCCAGCTGCTGCAATTGCACACGCAGGTGCTGCTTCAAGAGACTTCGGGCAGAGAGGAAGGGTGTGCTGGAATTTTGTGCTTCTTTCCGTTCGCTGGGGAAAGTTGAGCAGGATCCTGCTGCTCCTGCTCCCCTTCCTCGGCCGTGAGGCACCTCTTGCCACCTGATTTTGACAATCCTGCTGCGAGGGTTCAGGTTCTAGCCCAAACCGGGCGGTGTCACGCTCGAACCGAGCTAAACCTCAAGACCTTAAACCTAAAATCTCTACGCCAACCCTAAACCTATATGCAGTCCGATCGGGGCCATGGCACTGAACAGGAAGTCGTCGATGCCGAGAGGAAGTCGGATGAGCTTGGGAGATGAGCTGGTATTAAGAGGTGAAGCTAGTTTTGAGGTCGTCCTATTGCCATCCTGGAGCCTGCTACATGCCAGCTACGGAGACCCCAGAGCCCACACAATGTCAATAAGCTTCATAACGCACCCAGAAATGAATGCCTAAAAACGTTTACAAGGATGCACTCGAGAACCCAGTATTGCTATTGTTTGTTCTTGTTAAGGTCATTGTGATTCTTCTTGTCATTGTTCGTGTTCTTGNACGCACCCAGAAATGAATGCCTAAAAACGTTTACAAGGATGCACTCGAGAACCCAGTATTGCTATTGTTTGTTCTTGTTAAGGTCATTGTGATTCTTCTTGTCATTGTTCGTGTTCTTGCTCCTGTTATTCCTGTTGTTCTTGTTCTTCTTGTTGTTTCTGTGTCAGTGGTGTTGTAGCAGTAGCAGGCAGTAGCAGCAGTAGCAGCAGTAGCAGCAGCAGCAGCAGGAGCAGCAGGAGCAGCAGGAGCAGGAGCAGGAGCAGGAGCAGGAGCAGGAGCAGGAGCAGGAGCAGGAGCAGCAGCAGCAGCAGCAGTAGCAGCAGNACGCACCCAGAAATGAATGCCTAAAAACGTTTACAAGGATGCACTCGAGAACCCAGTATTGCTATTGTTTGTTCTTGTTAAGGTCATTGTGATTCTTCTTGTCATTGTTCGTGTTCTTGGTCCGGTGATTCCTGTTGTTCTTGTTCTTCTTGTTGTTTCTGTGTCAGTGGTGTTGGAGCAGGAGCAGGAGCAGCAGCAGCAGCAGCAGTAGCAGCAGCAGCAGCAGCAGCAGCAGCAGCAGCAGTGGCAGTAGCAGTAGCAGCAGCAGTAGCAGTAGCAGTAGCAGTAGCAGTCGCAGTCGCAGTCGCAGTCGCAGTCGCAGTCGCAGTCGCAGTAGCAGTAGCAGTCGCAGTAGCAGTCGCAGTCGCAGTCGCAGTAGCAGTAGCAGTAGCAGTAGCAGTCTGTGGCATAAACCCTAAACCCCAAACCCCTAAACCCCAAAACCCGAAACCTAAACCCCTAAACCTCGGCTGACCATTTGCATGGGCTCTCGAGGCTCCGACCGAGGCCCCCAACCGAGCGTGTCAGAACGGTGAGGAAGGGTAAAACCTGGTGATAAACGAGTAATGACGAGGCTCTGTTGTCAGGCAATATTGCGCTGCCCTCTGCCCTCTGCCCTCTGTGCCCTGTGCCCTGTGCCCTGTGCTCTGTGCCCTGTACCCTGTGCCCCCCTGCTTCGAGCACCCTGACAGGGTGTGCACGGCGAATTGTTTGTTGGAAACTCTTGCTTCTCGTCGAGCGGCCGGCACAGGCTGCGAGGACTTGCACCCCGACACCAATCCATCTCAGCTGTGCTTTGCTTGGTCTGGGCTATTTTTTGCAGAACTTGGAAGGGAAGCAGAGAGCAAGAAAGCCCCCCGTGAGGGGGGTTTGGGGGTGAAACCGAAACGCTAATTGAGAATAGTTGGGGTGGCTGGGGCGGGACTACATGCTGACGCCAGCGTGCGATAAGTAGTTGCGCCCCCATTTCTAACGAAGCGCACCCACCGCGCGCATACTGTCACACACCCTAAACCCTAAACCCTGTGCAAGATTACAAGGTTACCATGCGCTCCCCCCCAAGCGGAAATCACTTTTCAAGATTGCACGTTTTCACGACCGGCAATCTTGCAACCCCCCTGGACGACCAAGATTTCAAGATTACCAAGATTGTGCACTATCTTGACCCCTACCAAGAGGCAAGCCTGGCAAGAAGGAGTTGAGTAGAAGTAGGAGGGGTGGGGTAGTAGGAGCAGCAGTAGTCGTCGTCGTAGCAGTAGATTCTGCTGCACACATCATGCAGCACATCGGTACATTTGCAACAAATACACTGCCAAAGTGGGTTGGTCGGGTCCCCTTCAGCCGTGGGAACGGTTTTCCTCCCGAAGCCCCGAACCACACAGGTTGTCTAGGATTTGCAAGGACCGCTGCGTCGACTCGTCTGTTTCATCGTGGGTTCTTTACGGCCACGATCTGGCCAAACTTGAGCACCAGCATCATCTCATAATGGTTTAAGCTCACGCAACCTCTCGCGGTCCCATGCCAAATCCATGTTTTCAGGCTTTTCAGGGTTCTTACTACATGTTATCAGGCTTAGCTTTGTCATGTTGCCTGCTCCCAAAGCGGGGGTGGGGGGTGGGGGGGGAGGCATGATGATACACATGGCCGGCTTCATCATGTTGCTGAACATCATCATCGCCGTCATCCTCATCGTCGTCATTTTCACCACCGTCCTCGTCATCATCATCATGCTCCTCTCTCTCTCTCTGGGTCGCAGCGTCTCGAAGAAACGCCTTGCGAGGCTTGCGGGACAGACACATTGTGTGCCCGGCGCCAGCGGCGCTGTACTTTTGTACATCCGGTACTGCAAGAAGTGGACGCTCCGTAGAGCGGCTCCACCTAGATCGGCACGTGTGCCAGCAAAAGGAGAAGTCGTAACTAACTGGGGATAAAAGTTGGTCGCGGAGCCTCATCTGTACAATCTGTCCTTTGTTCATCGCGGCAAAATCAGTCCATTTCCTCTAGGGCATACGATCCAGCGTGGGCTGGCATCTGCGCCTGCTCGCTGGCATTATGCTCGTTGGGATGCTCGGTGGTCTTTGTAGTCGCCGATGCCGGTGTGCTCGCTGAGGAAGTGGTGGCCGAAGCAGTCGAAGCCATCATGCTCCTCCTCATCATCATCACCATCATCATTATTTCTTGGATTCCGCACTACTACTACTACTACTACTACTACTACTACTACTACTACTGCTACTGCTACTGCTACTGCTACTGCTGCTACTACTACTGCTACTACTACTACTACTACTAGCCACCCCCCCTACCAACCACTTGTGGCCAAACCCATCGTCATCATCATCTTCAACAACGAACAGCATCACAACTTCAACAAAATAGAGGCGCACGCAGGTTGTTACTGCACATCTTTGGAAAGCTTTTGTTGAGCTTACGCTGGCCTGGAGCTAGCAGTCGTTGGTTGGCGTGGAGGCTTGAGCGAGACGACGTTCCCGCACAAGCCAGCCATCCGCTAGAAGAGCCGTATCTACAAGAATCACAGCCAAGCCTTGAAACAGTTTGGTCACAGCAATGTCAGCATGAAAGATACTGTTGTATGCTGGACTGTTCAAGATGTCTGCGGCTTACCAATGGGCTGAGCTTCACAACTGTTCAAGGCTGCCTGTACGTCATCATCCCCCCCCACACCCCCTCCCCCGAAAGCAACAACGGTGCTGAAGAGCTAAAGAACAGTGGTTGGCATTGGAGTGCTACATGAACAAAGTACTTTAAGCCCCATCCAATTTCGAGTTTTTTGCAAACAGTTCGAAACAACAAAGTTTAATGTGCATAGTCCAGAAGTAGGGGTGGAGACTATGTAACAAAGTCCGACATCACGAAAGTACTGCAAATACCGAGTAAAACGGCTCTTGTGGTGACACTGTTTGGTGTGTTTGTGTAACACTATCGTCATCATCCCCCCCCNCCCACCCCCCCAAAAGCCAGTCCACAATGGGAAGCTGGAGTTTGGCAAAAACGCAAGTATTTTCAAGTTTCAAGCTTCAGAAGATGTTCCTACATGACGAAAGTACTGTAAATACTGAGTAAAATGGATGTGTGCTACAAGAGTATGTCAGAGAGGTGGTTGGTAGGGGAGGGCTCCTCCTCCTACTACTACTACTACTGCTACTGCTACTGCTACTACTACTACTACTAGCAGTGCGACCTTTTGCATGAACCTCAAAGATAACTTTGCAAAAAATCGCACGAATTGCAAAAACATAGTCCAAACTATACACCTGCGAACCTTCGAAAACACCGGCAAATGTGTCACTTTTCTTACTACAACAGTGTGCTCGTGCTTTCAAATCAAGAAAAAAACAGTTGCATCCGCAAAACACATTTGTCAGTGATAAAGCTGGTATTCGTGGGAGAAATGCACGATTTGGCGTGCAAAATCCACGGGGCCACAAGCGACTGCGTGACCTAGTTTAACAATGCCTTCTCTGCTCCTTCCTTCCGTCTACTTGTCTAAAGTCTCAAAGCAAAGCAAAGTTCACTAGCCTGCCAGGACACATCAGTGCAAGTCCGGGGCCTGATGTGCGCATCCTTCTCTGCCTGCAGTGCAGTGTCTCGACGATATACGATCGAGATCCCTCCAAAGCTCCAGCTTATCACAAACTCATGTGGCCTGCGTGACGTTTTCATCCACTGGCGGTGTTGGTTCAGGTGGTTCAGGCTCCGCACCTGCACGTGCCTTGGTTCCAAAGATGCCAAAGTCGCCGCTGCCGCTCTTGCCGCTTGAAAAAAACCAGGGCAGCCGACCAATTGTCTGCCACGGCCCTGTCAGCAAAACGGACGAAAGTGCTAGGTCTTTTGTGGCCCTGGCCCTGGCCCTGGCACTGCCCTCGCCTTCAAAGGGCTCCGCTCGTCCGGCATTCCGGATCACGGCTCTTCAACCTCTCCGCGAAAAGCAAACACATGCGGGACCCCCCAAACATGTGTATCGCAGCGCTTGCCCATGAAGCAACAAGATTCGGGGCCTGGGCGTTTTGTGGCCCTTCGAAGCTCTTGATGAAAGCAGCGGCAGCACGCATGCGAAAGCTGTGAAGAGCTCGATTAGTAGCTTTCTTTCCCGGACAGATGTTGTTGCATCTTGTCTCCCTGTGAATACCACTGAAGCAGTGAAAGCCGCCACAATTAGCAGCTGGTGCAACGAAGCAAAAGGAAGCGAACATGGTAGAGTTCTTCTCGAAGGCAAACGAAAGCTGAAAAGCAGGGCTGTTGGAGTCATGCGCACGGTCTTGTGCGGTGTTTCCGCAAAGCTTCCACTATTCTTAGGCCTTCCAACAAGCTGCTGCTTGGTGCTTGCCAATTTTACTTAGAGCACACCTGGCCTGGTTTGGAAGGGTCCAAGACACTGTTGCACATCTCCTCCTCCTCCTCCTGCTCCTCCCCACCTCCTACTATTTATGCTCCTGCCCCTACTCCTTCGCCTTCTGCTACTGCGACCGCTGCTGCTACAACAACGATAACAACAACAACCCCACCACTGGTGCACCACCACCAACAACAACGACAACAACGACGACGACTACTCCTTTCACTTTCCATCGCAGCAGATCCCCTATGCCGGCCATAGTAGCCGATGCGAACTCCGAGCGCTGCTGCCGATCGCAGCAGCAGCTCTACTGAATTGGCAGAGGCCCGGCTACCCTATACAAGAGCTGATACGCAGTAATCACAACGCTATCAGGTGAGTAATCAACAGCATAAGGAGTAATGTTGTCATCACACAACTGAGAAAGGCTGGGAAATGTCCAGCCGTAGGCGAGTCCCCGTGATGACTGATACCTGCAGCCAGTCGGTACTCATGCCATACCACGTCAGTGGAGTCAACACGGCAAAATTTGGTCACACAAATGGCATTCTTGATCGTCACAGGAGAGTCATAGTTGAAAGTCACTCCAACCTCATCGACCCCCAAACCTTTGAGCATGATGCGCAAGACCTTAGGGCACACAACAAATGCATGGACATTGCACTGGTGATGCTATGTTTGGATCATGGCAAGCACGCTCAGGCCCCCAATCAAGTCCAGCAGCAGAGCCTCCCAGCCAGTCGAGGTGTCACGTACACGTACGGTTGTGTTGAGCCAGTATTCTGATCTGTGTCGGAAATGCGTGCCTGCCCACTAAAGAAGACTGTCGGTGGCCTGAAGACAATCCGGGATTGAGATTCGAAAATGCCACGCTGTTGCCCGGGATTGGACCAACCCTGTAACCATGTATGCCGTTGGTCGTCCTGAAACCAATGGATACGATTGGCCGCAATATGGGTCCAGCCTCACTAAATGCCTGATGCTAGTCATGACCTGCGTCTCCGGCTGCCAACGTGCATGCTTGCATGGCAGCTTTCACACATAGCTATAGCAGAAGTTGCAATGATTCACCCGAGTGGCCTGGCGGAGTCGAGCAATAATTCGAGTACTTTCTTGACGGAATTGCACCCCCACCAGCTGGACCACTGCATTGTGCTGGAGTTGCATCATGACCCGATGCATTGAAAGGTCGAGCAGAAATGTTGCTACACCCGTCATGCCCTCGATTTACCCCGTGCACGGAACTAGCTTCTTGATCATGCCCTGCATGTCTCTCCACGGCCCAGATTTCCCTGTTCCACTTTTGGAAATGTCACCCTGCCTCGCTGGCCCAACCAGAGATCCTAGACACCAAAAAAGGCGAGCTTCTTCAACTCCTGTCGCACAGACAAGTCTCGTCGTAGCTCCAAGATCTGGCTTGGCAAAAGGCCCTGTGGCACCGCCGTTTGCACTCCTGCATCTTCGCCGGACTTGGCCAAGGGAAGCCCCACTTCTTCAGGGCCTCGGGGGAGCGGGGAGCGGACTGGGAGCACTGGTTGGAGCATCTCTTGGGCGCAACTGGGGGCCTAGGCAATCCTTTTCAGCTCAGATGCGAGGGCGTCGCTCTTGCTGCATTTCCCATATCCCATGCAGGTGAAGAAGACGACGGAATAACCTCACAGGACCGGCTTGAGCCATTGCATCCCAACGCTGCAGAGAGCGAGCCGAAATCGCAAGGCGAAAGCGAACCGAATTCTGGAGGATTCAGTGCCGGCATGTGGCGGACACCTTGGAAGGGCTCTACCGAATGTCCTCGAGTTCCGTCGAAGACCAGCGTGCGGCGGTAGATGTCGAAGGCCTGAGCTCGCGCTGAACGGCTGGAAGTTCCCATCCTTCTTTGCGCTTGCACTCGCTGCACTCGCTGGCTGGCGAAGAACCTTCGAGTCCTTCCGCTGCAGCGTTTCGAGCTTGGGCCTCACCGCTGCTTTCGCTTTCGCTGGCTTGCGATCCTCCACAGGCAACAATGATGGACCTGCGGCTGGCACACCAGTGGGCTCCTTCGGCCAGTACCGAAGAGCTCCACCTTTGAAGTTGCCAAATGCCCGGATGATGGATGGGCCCTCGTTGTTCCCGTCCTCATCTGGAGCATGCCGCCGTGCCACGCACAGCCTTCCCCTTGCCCCTTCGCCCCTTCGCCCCTTCGCCCCTTCACCCCTTGACCCCTTCGTGCTCGTGTCTGGGTGACTGACACGGTGCAGCACTGCAGCGTAGTTGGCGTTGAGATTGATGGCCGAGCAGACCTCAGTCGCAAGCCGCAAGCCGAGGCCCAAGCCGAGGCCCGACTCTGAGGCCTGAGGTATCAACAAACTTCCCCTTCACCTCATTGGGCAAATTCTCTTTGAGCCATCTGCATAGGAGACCTTGCGAAGCGTCAACATCTTTCTCGCACTCCGACAGACTTGTTACCGTGGCTGTGGCGGCCAAAGTTCGGATACCGCTTGGTCACCTCGGTGACGCCGATGCCACGGCTCAGCCTCCTGTGGAAATGGCAAGCCGCTTAGCCATCTCTTGTGCTTAAGCCCCCGTCCTAATGCAGCCTAACGTGTCGGAGTAGGCGTACTTCTGGCCCTTCTGCAGAACGTTGAGGCGTCCTACCGAGAGATTTAAGCAATTCAGAAAGGTAAACTTCTGTCTGCTGAGTGCCTGCATTTTGGCCGAAGCCCCACAAGCTCAACGCTTCCTCGACATCCTTGTGAGTCACCTTCCCTGCGTCAGAAATCAGAAATGGCTAAGTCCAACAACTATAAGACCTGATGTCTTCAGTATGCGTCACCACGCACGAGGCTCGTGTCAGCTATTCCAGAATGGAGTGCTAAGCTACGACCAGCGAAGCCTGGATAGGAAAAGGTAGTTTGCTTCCATGGACAGCGACTGCTGGGCTCAGTCTAGACTCAAGCTCCACCCGGCAATGCTCTCCTTGTGATCCTGGAACAGCGGACAAACGGTGCTCAGATCCATCCATGCATCCGAGCGGCGCTTTTCTTTCTCCGCTTTCTGGATTTGTCTCTGGCACCAAGCATCACAAACTCGCCTCTCGAATCGGAGGTCGCGGTCCTGCAGGCATAGACCAGAGCGCTGCAAAGCTCCACATGCTGAAACCGGCTCTCCTCTGGGATTTGCATCGCTTCGATCTGCTCTGTGGACTCGGGTTGCAGCTTTAGCTCCCTGGCCACACGCTCGCCTGAGGCCAACAAACCCCATCCGCCCATCGCTCTGAACGACACTACAGTACCCTTCCAAGGGCCGCGCATTTCTGGAGCTTCTTCGTTCGCCACTCCTCATCCAGCCGATGCTGGGCGGCGGCGCGCTCGTCTCGAATGTCAAAAGCCTTGCGGAGGCAGACTACAAGATGGTCAAATGCAGCTTCCATCAGCTCGAATCGCGAGTCAGGCGACAATACCTCTGGGACCATTGAATGCGCTGAGCTTGTAGATGGCCTGGTGGTTGCGACATCAATCAAACATGCCAAGGGCTAATTCTTGACTAGCTCATGCCTCGTCGAAGGCCTTTTGTCCGATGGCTGCCACCTCTGCTTTCTCTGAGCGCTCGCTTCCGAGGATCGTGAGGTAGCCACGTTGGAGCTCCTAGGTCTGCTTTGTGACGCAACTTTCCTCAATAACCGAAGGCTAAGGCAGCCGCCCACAGCAGATCGGCAACTTTGGTTCCGTTCTTGATGCTCTCCTGAGACTGGGCACACAACGATCTGTTCGAGGAGACGGCCCATGCAAGCAGAGTTTCACCGATGGTCTTGGACTTCTCATACTTGGCATATCGAGAGAAGCTCTTGGATCCTTTTGTCTTCGGATTGGGAGCGTACTTGATCAGCGTACCTGGGCTACTGTAGCTTCAGGGCCCTGGCCGCGAGAACCTTCACATCGAGGGGAGAGTGAGAGTGCCAAGAAGCCCGGCTTGCAGCTGCCGATCTGCTGATAGATTTCCAGTGGGAACTTCAGGCCTCTGCCACCAAAAAAAGGAGCCGAGCCCCTTCCGCCTTCGGCCGCCCGGGCCGTCCCCCTACACCGGCCTTCGCCTCGCTGGCTGCGCTTCGGAACGTACTTGCCAGAGAGGCCGTCGTCAGGGCCCTCAAAGAGCTGACTTTCAGCGGAGCAGGTAGTGCGGAGCCGAGTGCAGAATCGAGATCTTTGGAGTCGGAGTTTCTTGGCCTTGGCCGACTTGCCGGCTTCTTTGATCACCTGCAGCTTCATGCCTTTGCCGTTGCACGTGAAAGCAGAACCGACGGATCCCGGCCTTGAGGACGCGCTTCTCCTTCCTGCTCCTGCGCGACTTGCGAAGGAAGCATCGCAGTCTCTCCCAAGCAAGAAGCTGCGCCGACGCGGCCGATGCGGCCGACTGCAGGCTCCTGCCCATTCTGCTCAGAATCCTTGCGCTACTCTACACAAGGAGACCTTGGACCCGAAAACCTACCCGAAGATGGGGGTACATTGGACATGGAGATTCTAGTGCTCAATGTATGACTCTGCTTGTGATGATGCCCTTGAGCCCAGCCTGCGTGTGACATCCTTACGTGCAGGTCCATCTTTGCGCTCATGTGCTCCCTTCTCCTGCAACATTGATCTTGAAAGAACCAGTCAGCAGCCTTCCCTGAATTGCATTTTCTCGAGGCACTACGGGCATGTAATGTCTGCTGCAGCACCGAAAACTGTTGCCACTAGGCGACATCGAAAATTTGATCTGTACACTGCCTGGCTTTCAGTCTTAGCATTCGCTAAACTGGCCAACAAAGATGCAACGTGATGACTACAGGTTAGCGTCCCTGCTCACTCACGGTTCCAGAACGCCGCATCGGCCATCATTGGGCCGATAACTGGAGCCAAGCTACACAGCCTGCAGCACGGTTTCCGCGGTGACCCACGGGTTCGGCCTCAGCTAAAGAGCCCGCAGTCCTCCGAAGTTGCACTGCCTTGGCCTTCCCTTGCAGGCTAAGGCTCTCCGCCAGCCCCAGAGACTGCACACCGTTCCTGGGATCGGGAGGCCCAAGGCCGCAGAAGGCCGCGGAAGGCGCGCTGCATCTGCCGAGTGGCACTTCGCGAACCTCGCCTGCTTTCAGGCCATGGGCCTGTCACAGGATGCTTCATTGTGGGCGTCCTGCCATGCTGAAGCACACGCTGCCTCCATCTCTGCCTTTACACCTGCAAGCCCGGCGGTGAAGCTCGGCGCCGGAATGGCGAATGTGCTACCTCAGCCAAGGGGCATAATGTTCACCTTGGATTAATAAATGGGGTCGGATTAATAAAATAATTATTCGGGCCGGTTCTGCCGATTGCCTTCTAGGAAGACTACAAGCCTGCAACCGGGCCCCAGATGCCCAAACAATTGAATGGGGTTNGGGTCGGATTAATAAAATAATTATTCGGGCCGGTTCTGCCGATTGCCTTCTAGGAAGACTACAAGCCTGCAACCGGGCCCCAGATGCCCAAACAATTGAATGGGGTTGTAATAATAAAAAAATTGTTTCGGGCGACCCTTTTTTTTGGGGCATTTCGAGACTCTTGTATACCAATACAGGTGGCACGGTTGCGCATCCGAAAGCCTCGACTTGAGCACCCAGCCACACATAAAATCGCGGAATTATGATAAGCCAGAACCAGCTTCCAAATCACAGGACAAGCCAGCCAGCATCCGAGAGGAGGCATTTCCGGTACTCTTCTTGTACTACAAGCAGGCACAATCATGCCAATCATATCCCCGAAACCCCAATCGGATAGCTGTCATCCCCTTCAAAAACCGAAACCTCCCAGCCCCCCACAACCCAAAAACACAATAAAACAGATTGCAGAACGGAGCCTCAAACAATGCTACTACTACCTACTACCTACTACCTACTACCTACCTACTACTGCTACTACTGCTACTACTGCTACTACTGCTACTACTGCTACTACTACTACGACTACTACTACTACTACTACTACACTACAACTACTACTACCATTACTACTACTACTACTACTACTACTACTACACTGCTTCTACTACTTCTGCTACTTCTACTACTACTACTAGTACCACTACTACTACTACTACTACTTCTACTACTTCTGCTACTACTACTACTACTACTCTACTGCTACTGCTACTGCTACTGCTACTGCTACCGCTACTACTACTACTGTTACTACTACTACTACTATACTACTACTGCTACTACTACTACTGCTACTCTGCTAGCTAGTACTATAGTACTAGTACTAGTACTAGTACTAGTACTAGTACTAGCACTAGCACTTGTACTCGTACTCGCTCGTAGTAGTAGTAGTAGTAGTCGTAGTAGTAGTAGTAGTAGTAGTAGTAGTAGTAGTAATCAGTACTACCACAACAAAACAACTACTCTACTACTACTAGTACAACTACTACCACTACTAATTACTACTACTACTACTACTACTAAATAATTACTACTATTACTACTACTACTACTACTCCTACACTACTACTACTACTATTATTATTACTATTATTATTACTACTACTACTACACACATACTACTACACATACTACTGGTTCTACTATTGCTACTACTACCACTACGACCATCCTCCCTCCAATTATTGCAACCACCTCAATCGTTTGGCTGCGGTCCTGGTCCGCGCTTATTCCTAATCATGGCTGGGGAGGGGGGGGTTCTTAATCAAAAGCGCACATTAGCCTGGCTTGAAGCTCAGACCCCTTCGCTCCCGCAGCTCGAAATAACAAAGTATCTCCACAGCAACTTGGAAGGACTGCGGAAGAACAGCAACGTCGGCTCAACGCGAGAGGTCTTCCGCAAGAGAGTTCGTCTATTCAAGCAAAGCTGTTGCTCGGTGCTCGTGAGCTGAAAAGTGAGATCCTTACGTTTCTGTCGGTCTCAACCAAGCCATCGAGCAGATCTGATGCTTCACAGCGCCCATTCTGGGATTCTCAGATGCTGTCACCAAGCCAGGTGCAGCCGTCTTCCACAAGCTGTCACGAAGCCGTAAAACCCCTTTCAGGATGGAGCCGTCGGAGCTGCGGTAGATGCGGTAGGCTGCCGCCTTCATGCAAACATGTACAGAAATCCTGACGCACCTCGCCTTCCTCATTGATCCATCCCTATGTTCCTAGCTTGGCCCCGTGCTCTTCGCAGCAGTTCCCAACCAGCCTCCTGAAACATCGTGAGCGGTCCCATCTGCCACACTGAACATCTGCATCGGCCTCGGCAACGGCGGGCTCGCGAGCCTGAAAGGAAGACTTTGCACGACGATTGGAATGGACAATGGGGTCTCTCTGATCTCTCTGCGCCTCTGCAGGCTTCAGCGCACTTGGCAGGAGTTGGCTGACGAGATCCTCAAGAAACCACCACGGGGCACGGTCTTGTCTCTCAAGCGTTCAGATTGCTATCGTAGACTAGAGGGGTATGCCGTATGCCATAGGGCGTCCTTGAGGCCACTGAGAGGTGGCTCCGGAACCTCAGAGCAAGCAGAGCGAGCGGAAGCGAAAGACCTCGAGTCGCCGGGCCCCGGCGTACTCGCCACCTGTCCGAAAGTCAGATCAGATCTCTCTCCCCCTCCCTCTCAGAGTGTCTCCGCCGAGCCTTGCTGCAAGCTCAGCGTGTCCCAGTAATCACGCTGACGAAGGACCTCAAAAGCTGCTGCGCAAGGCAAGAACAGAAACAGGTCGAAACTTGGTGTGCGCTCTTGTTCGTCGGATCAATCCGCACTCGGGATATCATAGCGCCTACCTGGAGGCCTGAGTATGCATCAGAGCTCGGAGCCCTGTGCGTCTCCTCTTTTCTTTCTGATGTCGGTGTGACCGTTCTTCGGGTTTTGCCGTTGTTGGTGCATTGATTTCCGTTTTAGCTGAGGAATTGCTTTGACTTGCTGCTTTCTCGCTTCCTTTGCCATACCCTCCACCAAAGCACTTTCAGCCTCCGAAGCAGCAGATCCTCGTCCTAACCCGGCCACCCCAAACACTCCAAATGCGAAAGCATAGCGAAAGACGCACTAACACCCTGAACTGTAGATTGCTTAGCCTTAGACTGCTATGACTGCCCTGAAACAAAAATCCCAAGGTCCCAAAGCACAAAGAAACCGGGCATCCAGACCTTGGCACTCTGCGCGTCGATCTCGTACTCGGACACCTCCCACAGGCCATGCGATCGCCGAGATGTCAGGCCCTTTGGGGGGGGGGGGGGCTTGGGCCCGGGCCGGGGCCCCGGGCCCCCCTCAAAAGGCCCCGAGGCTTCCAGGGCCGCACCATGAAAATGAAGCCGTCACATAAGTCGGTGTGCCATNGGGGGGCTTAGGCCCGGGGCCGGGGCCCGGGCCCCGCTGAAAAGGGCCCGAGGCTTCCAGGGCAGCAGCTTGAAAACGAAGCCTCCCACGAAGTGCGGCTCGGCTGCGCACCGGCCCCTTTCGGCTCTTCTTCGGCTCTTTTAAGCGGTAGGGTCCTAGTGTCCAGCGAGTCCGGAGTCGCGTGGGCTGCCCTGGAACCTCCCCGATTGTGCTGCCAGGCGCTGCCGATCGCTGCCGCACTGCATGGCACATCACGCCGGCCGCCTCCTCGACACCGTGGAGGTCAATAAAGCCATCTGAAAAGAGCAAGTTCCTGGGCAGGAGGCCCGAGCTCCGGCACTGTGCGACGTATGTTCTTCTCGATGTGATGCCAACAAATCTCGGACATGTTCTGACTCTTCCCTCATATTTCTACCTAGTTGAGTGCGTGGAGGGTCAATGGCAGAACCTGTGGGCTATGTTTCGGGAGAATTCCAGATAGCCCCGACAAACCTGCAAGCGTGCAATCTCCCCCAGCCATGTAAGCTCCTCTGCGGCTACCTAGGCCGACGAAACAACCCACGCTGTGCCTATTCATTGGTTTTAACTCTTCTGCATTTACTTGTAAACGTTCATGCAACGTGTCAATGCACTGCTCAACAGATGAGATCGACACTCGCAAGTCAATGAGAACTTTGCATGTGTTAGGGAGCTCTCCTTGCTCTACGTTGCTGCACATGGAGGTGGAAGTCAGCAAATGCGTGCCGAGGTAATGGCCCTACAAAGCTGTCTCCAGACAACATCTCCACATTGGCCTTGTAGCTGTCCTGGCATGTTTTGCAGCTGGTCCAGCAGTCCAATACAAAGGTTCGAGGTCAGCTGGGCCTTTCCAGCCAGGTTGTTCAGTGGATCCTTGAAGGAGACGTCCTTCAGTGGCACACCGTGGCACACCAAGTGGCTGCGTTGCAAGCCAGTGGCGGCTAGCCGCTAGCCTCATCGTAAAACTCCGCCTGTCTTCAGACACTGACAGTGACTGAACTGTGCAATACTGTGCAGAAGAAAACCCCAAGGCTTCCCACTCCGGGCCCCGGGCCCCGGGCCTCGAAGGGTCGAAAGAAGCTTCGGTACTCACGAGCCTGTGGGGGCACAGAAAGGGGGTTGTCTCTCGTGCGGATCAGCTGCTTCCAAGGCACGAGGCACTCCTTAAGTGCCTGCAATCTCGCCACCAAAGGGCAACAGTAAATGCGTGGAAAAATGCCAAAGCCTCGCGCTTCTGCTGGAACTCGCATTGCCGAGCCACCCCTTGCACTGACAGAATTTGAACACTTCAGCCAAACGAGCCGAAACGAGGCTCGGGCCCACTTGGCGGTGTCGGCCGTTGACGTGCCCGGGCCACCCTACGAAGTTGGCGACGGTCTCGACATGGCAGGGCTTCTCGGCTTCCTTTCTGCAACATGAAGCAATCCGCTCAGGCCACTGCAGAGGACGAGTAATCGGTTGGCCTGCGTTTAGCAGCGCACGGCTTACCGCTACTTGGTGCCAAGGAGACATTGCACCACGGTGCCCTGAGCCTCTCCAGGACCACAAGAGCCGCAAGCACAACCAGCAGCCTGCGCGCTTGGCAAGATCCCCAGGACAGGAAAGCCCTCAGACGGCTATCGCTGATTGCACGTCCCACGTTTGCTGGCTCCGAGCGCTTGTCACGCCACATGTGTCTTGGGGATCGGCCAGTCTCTAACTGCGCACATGAAGCACTCAGCTTTCTCGAGTCTCAAGGGCACGACGATGCTAGAACGTCCGGGTCACCCGAGCACCAGATTCTCAAAGCTCCAACAAGGACAACGCGACCACGTCCATGTCGCCCAGCGGCCCAGGTCTTGCACACATGGCCCAACGAGTTTGGCTTCGCACTTCGAGCCGGGTCCGAAGCATGATTTGCGGCTGCATTCCGCTGCGTTGTGTTCATCCAATCTTCGTTTCTTGCCCTGGCCTTGGGCCAGACCAGCACCTCGCCACGTCCAGACACGGCGTAGGCACAGACCCCAAAGGTCAACATGAGGTCAGCATGATCAGCAACTTGCAGCCATGAGCAGAGAAGGCATACAGTGCAGTTGTGGGCGTACGTCATTCGCGGACCCGGAGACCAAAGAGGGATGAGGTGGAAAGCTCTGCTGCACCTACGCCAGAATGTGCAATAAGCGCAGGCCTCACCGCACGACGGCCCATGCGCACCTGCCGCCGATGCCGTCAATACAAGAGTGAGCACTAAGCTCGCTGCGGGTACCTTTGCAGCACAGCTGCGGTACGGCCACCAGAGACTCTCGGCCAAGACGAAAGAGAGACTTACGAGCTTACGATGGTTTCTGCCTGAGTACAACACGAGCATCAGTGGAATAGCAAACTGCAATATGTTGCATGCCTATTTTGCTTCGAGTGCCCCATGTACAAAGCCGGGGGCCACAAACAGCATTGCAGATCGAATTGCTTTGAGATCTGACATGGCCAAACCTCGCGAAAGCAGACTCGAACTCAAGCGCTTCTTTCCTCATGGTGTCAAGCGTCCAAGCTTTCCCTTGGGCAGTTCGTTAACTAGAGCCACTGGTCACTGGAGACTGGCTGCGGGCAACTGTAGAGGCCGCAGCGCTGCCCCCACATCAGATGTCGTCAATACTTCTGGCTCACTGAAGCGCGCTTGCCTCAGGCATGAGCGACAGCATGCCTCTGCTAAACTCACGCTCTTCGAAGTACAGTCTCTTCACTGTTTCACAGTCTCAGTCAAGGACATTTTGAAGACCAAGCAGATCGAAAGAGGCCTTCAACCGGAGAACAAGCGGGACTGAAAACAGTTTCGAGGACCCGTTTTGAGGCATGCGCCTGGCAAGCCGGATCATCTGCCATTTTGCCTAGCCACTAGCAAAGCCTATTCAAAAAGTGAGAACCCTCCCGAAGAAAGCCTTGGGGTCCTCCGGGGAGGACGGGCAGGGGGCTTAGGCCCCGCAGGAGAGGCGCCTTCGGCCTCGAAGCGAGACGACTCCTCCGACCTTGGAGAATTTTGGGAACATTATAAGCGACGAGACTTCAATGAAACTTCGCAGAGGCTGCAGTGACGGACAGCCCGGCTCTTCTATTTTCTTTGCACCCACTTTGAAACAGAAACGTCCTCGTAGCAGCACGTCTTGGAATCAGCATGTCTCATAGTGCCTCGCTGGCGCGATTCGAGAGTGCGCTCCATGTCTTTGGGGCACGCGTCGCATCAACAACTCAGAGGCAAAGACGTTCCCAGCCTCAGACTCTTTCAATTCAGTGACGTCGCGATGCAGTGGACATCTTTTAGGTACCCGTCGACTGGCTTGGTGTAGGCGCCCTTGTCCTCAGCGGCCATGGTCTCGTTTTGCAATGCTCTACCACTACGTTCTCGCTTTGTGCCTACTTCGGGATTTCGGGATAGCTGCCTCGATTGGAATCAAGCTCCGCACTTGCTCAGCCACTAGCTGCACTAACTGTACTTACTAGCTAGCTTTACTTGCTGAGCTTGTGCATGCAAGTAACAGATCACAGGCTTGCATTTCTGCCACTGAGTGTCGGAGTTGCCCCAGCAAACCACACTGCCGTCTGAACGGATGGCCAGGAAGGCACCCGATGAAGCCTCAATCTGCTGTACGTCTCGCAGCTTCTCCTGAAGAGAGATCTGCGTGGGCCCAGACCGGACCACAACAGTAGCATGAAGATATGCACCGAACTGTGGCAGTGTCCTTGATTGACGGTGATTGGCTGTCGCCACCCTCCACCGGATTGCCCCAAGTCACCTCAAATGATCACAACATCGCACACTTTCTAACATCGAAGATCATGAGGGATCATTACATCCCAAGGCCGCCACCACCTGGCCATCACTTTTCAAAGCCGCAAAGGCGAACTCCGTTGCTTTGATCAGGTTGACATGATTAAGCTGTGGGCTGATCTGCAGGCTCACTGTGCCTCCGTACTGCCTTAGATCCAGCTCCACACACTGCTTGCCTACAAAATCTTACCGTCTCCAGTGCCTCGACAACATAATTTGGGCATGTCACTCGTGGCCCCAGACGACCACAGTGTTATCTGCCTTCAGCGCCGCAAAGGCAGCCCGAGATGCGGTGATGCTCTGCACTTGGATCAGCTGATCCCTCACAGAGGAGCAGTCGCCACCGAATTGTCTGTCACCCCATGCGACCACCCGCCCATCCCTGCGAATGGCAGCAAAGGCGGCGCTCGATGCTTCGATAGAAACAACATCAACCAGCTGAGCTTGCATCTCACCTGGGCTGCCCCCACTATCGTCCTTGCCCCAGCAAACCACACTGCCGTCGGCACGGATGGCAGCGAAAGCAAAATCATTTCCGACGATCGATCGGACACCCTGCAGCTCCTTCTGCACGGCCCTACAGTCACCTCCATAGCGGCGGTCACCCCAGGTCTCCACAAGTCCGTCTTGGCATACGGCTGCCAAAGCGAAAGCTGTTGCTGAGATCGAGCTCACCTCGAGCAACCTTTGCGACACAGAGTTGCTATCCGCTCCGGCTGCTGTGTCACCCCATGTGACGACCCTTCCATCAGTGCGTAAGGCTGCAAATGCGCTCTGCGATGCCTGCAGGCTTGTGACGTCTTGCAGATGTGAGCTGGGACCGCCTCGACCACCTCGAAGAGGATCACCCCATGTGACGACCTGCCCATCCCTTCGCAAAGCTGCAAAAGCTCTCGAGGTCGCCTTGATCGTCTGCACTTTCGTCAAATTCTGGTAAACAGAGCTGCTGTCACCACCGGACTGCGCATCTCCCCAGGTCACCACTGTTCCATCTCCACGAACAAGGGCGAAGGCTGCATTGCGCCGACTGCAACCCACAGGTACCTGCCTCACCGTGGCGTTTAGCATCGCGCCATCCCGAACTCCAACCTGCTGCAGCGTTGCCTCCTGACAATACACTTTTCGGCACTGTCGACATCTACACAGCAAAAAAGCCCAACTGCCCGGCCCAGTCCTCCTCCAGCGGAGTGGTGTTTGGCGCACCTTGCATCTGCAACACGAGGCCGCCGATTGGTGTCTTCAGTTCTTTCGAAGCTCTTGTTCGAAGATCGTGAACCTTGGTGTCTGTTGGTGTCTAGGAGTCTGGATGCTCCTTGAGAGGTTCCTGACTGCAGCCGAAGGCACCCAGGACCCTGGTTCAGCTTTCAACTTTGCACTCCGGCCGCTCATCAACGATACGGTCACTGTCATCGCCATGATGGCAACGAGAGCAAGTAGCGACCACGATCTACTTTCAGCTTGATCTGTCTACACGGCTTCCGTACTTTGGACGACTGCATCGAGCTTCTGTGGAATCATTGAGAACACTTCAGGAGAGCCATGCCAGCGGTCGGACGTGTCAGGATTTGCAAGATCAAAACAATCCCAGGATCAACTGCGAACATCGCAACACTCTCTCACTGTGACACTCCTGCATGTTGGGCATCACGCATGCCACTCGCATTGGTGGAAACGTCAGCAACATCTCGACTGAAGCTCGTTTTGCAGAAGCCTTTCGATGGAGGGATTTCGACCGGTGCAAGCGAGCATGAAGAAACAGCAAGCTGCAATGACCTGGAGGTAGCTTCGAATGTCCGCCGGCGAGCTGCCGAGGAGTCTCCTCCAAGTTCAGGACATGTTGCTTCGCGAGTTTCACAAGACATCACGGTCTCCTCAGCACACCCCGCTCCATCACCGTCGACGCCGCAGTTTTCTAAGATCTGGTCAACCCTCAATCGAGGCATCTGTCCGGATTTCAACACAAGCGAAGTGCTCACGACCATGCTAAGAAAGCCGCTGCGGTGCAGCAAAGTGTCGCAGCCTGTCCAGTTGGAAGCTATCGGGCTCGGGATGGTTTGTTCCATGCCATTGGAAGCTTTATTTGCCCTAGCAACGGCAACCCTGCCCTGAGCCTTTCCAGAGGAAGATCCGCCAGCTTCGACGGGGAGTTGCCCTGCAGGACGTCTCTCAAAACTTCTGTGCCCTCTGTGCTCTGTGAGCCGCTCCTCTGCAGCTGCGGCTTCTGCCGCGTGCTGCCGCGCAGCTGCGAGCGCTGCGCCGGCGCAGCGCCGGCGCTCGCGGCGGGGCATCTCCTCGAGCAACTCCTTGGCACAGCAGAGCGGGAGCAAGGCAGGGTGGCCGCAAGGCCGCAAGGCTCAATGCGCCAGAGGTTGTGCCCTAAAGCGACACCTCCGGCGGCGTCAACATCGCGGTGCCGAGCAGTGCCGCCGCTTCACCAGCACTCGGCCGGGCTTCCGGCGCCTCCGCGCAATTCAACAAATCGTGCAGGTCTCATTGACGGTGGCCCTCCTCGGCCAGAAGCCATTGCAGCAGCAGCCAGAGCCGGGCCACGGCAGAATCCAGGAGCCTGCTGCATTGTGACAACCCATTCATACAAGGTCGGGGAACTGACAGGCCCACCGCTCCGGCGCTAGAGCAAAGAAAGCATCGCCTCTCAGCTGAGAAGCTTCAAAGCAAACACCCGTCAGCTGCACATATGCCTGGCTTTGCCGCACAAAGCGTAGCCAAGACCAAGGAGGCCAAGAGCCAAACATCCGCCTGCGAGCCGCAAATGGCCTCTGAGTGCTTCCGAACATCACCGGACCTCGGGCTTGAGTGCATCATCGGTGCCTCAGCGCCGACGCCCAGCAAACTCTGCATGGAGCTTGTAGGAAACTCCACGGCTGAGGGCGTTGCCACCACGGGCCTTCAGGAATTGCAGCGATTGCACGCCACTACAACATGCCGAATGAAGAATCTGCCAGTCCCAGCCTCAGGGGGCGCCTCACATGGTTTCGCCCCGCTGCGGCTGCGCCACTCCGAAGCCGCAACGGGCCTGCATGAAGCGACTCCGAACCATTCCCTCAGCCAATCCCGCCAGTTGCACCAAGGGGCAGGGCTGCTGCACGCGAAAAGTCCCCGAGCTTCCAGAGTCCATCCAGGGAACCTGCCGCTCCAAAGCTTCGACTGAGCCTTCCGACCGAGGCTTCCTGCAGATGACACGCTGACGCACGCGCACCTCGCAGCACTCCGCTTGCAGCAAGGCTGCCATACCTTCATAAAGAGAGGCGTTCATGCTACGACTACGACGTACGACATGTCGTTCTCTCAAACTTATTGGGCACCTTCCTTGTACTCGATCATTCAACTTTGGACGATAGATGGCAAACCCCAAACACCCAGAGCGAGAAACAGGTAGGCTGACAGGCTGAGCCTAGGCCCTAAGCCTATAGCCACTGATTTCAAAAGAGGCTCCCCTCCTGTTGCCGTCCGAGCCACAGCATGCCAAAGCTGTGAAGATGGGATAGTCCCATTGCCAGCTGATGGCCAAGATCCTGAGATTTCTGTGAAGCTTCCGATGTCGGGAAAAAGTTGAAGCTCATCTCTTCATTCTCTTCTCTTCTGGTCCGACTCCCTCCCATAAGCACCTCTCATCTGGCCAAGCGTCAGCCAGCTCACCAGCCAAAAGAGTGCCACCTCAGAAGAGGCGCAAAATGGCTCCTTGACGGGGATGGGCTGACAGCCTTCGTTCTCAGGCCAGCACCCTTGGATGCCACATGCTGGGACAAGTCCGAAGCACACGGCTCACAAAGAAGCTGGCAGTGCGCAGCACCTTGGGAAGAGAGAGAGAGAGAGAATGAAAAGAAAACTGACATCCGAGCTTGCTCATGGTATGCGTGAGAGGCGGGCCACTCTTGCTCTGCGCCATGCACTAGGCCGCAAACCAACGTTTTGCACCAGAATCCCGTGGCATCGCACGATGTTCGGGTGCTTGCCTGGCAGCTGCGAAGCAGCTGCGACACAGGACTTAGACTCAGGACGTCCGTCACAGTGTCCTGCTCGCTCGGAGAGCTCGGCCTCCCGCTGCACCGACTCCAAGGCCTGCAAACTCCAGTTGCCCCGCGGCCACGATCTCCGTCCGTCTCCTTTGACCGTCGCCTCTAGGGAAACGTGGCCGGAGACTGCGGCAGGCCGGGCAACCAGCCGTCGCAGATCGTATTCTGAGCCTCGGCCGGAGGCGGTAGCCCAAAGAAGCGACCCAACCAAGGAAGCCCTTGAAGCCGTCTTGCCTGAGACACTGCAGCGAGCACGGCCACGAGGGCCGCGGGACTCCTTTCTACTCGGTCTTCCGAGTGCCACAACAGTCTCAAGACCTGATCCCGGTCTGGTCCGGTCCGGTCCTCCCGGACCCGAATTGATCCTTCAGAGGTGCCAAAGCGCAGCTCGCTGCCAAACCAGGACCTGAAGCAACACAGCGAGTTGCAGACAGGAAGCTCCAATTCACCAATGCAAGCAGGGCTCCATGGGGTTTCGGTCCAGGAATCTCCCGACATAGCGTCAGGACGAGGATTTTAAATCTCCACTTGTCTGGAAACGCTCGGTATCTGTGTCCTATGTATCTAAGAACAACTCACAACCAAGAACGAAACCTGGATTTTCAACACCTGAGTATCCATATCATGAAGTGGCTTGCAGAAAGACTTTGCGATGGAGCGGCAACACAGCGTTGCAAAAGCTGACAAGAACCCCCCCCGGGCACTGACCACCTTCGATTGCACAGAAAAGCCGGGTAAGGTCTCGAAGCATGCATTGTCTGATCTTCCAATAAAACTCAACTCCTAGATCCTCCGTCACAACCGGGAAGAAGTCGGGAAACCGGGCTCACATAGCCCCTACGAGCACAGCCGCAAGCGGCCAGCGACACATGCGCTGAAGTGATGCTCGTTGCTTCTAGCCCACTCTGCTGAGCGCATGGCTGTGCTTAAACCAAAAGCATCTCTTCCCTTCGTCGGGAACGAAGCGCGAAGCTCTGCTCAGCTCAGACTCCCTGGCTCCCTCTCCCTGAGCCTCTGAGGGACTCAGAGTCCGCAGGGAGGAAATTGGAAACCGCAACCGCCAAGGTGAAACAAAACAAAAGAAGCTCAGTGCCTCCAGTGGCTCAGTGGCTCGGTCCCGTCCGCGTCCGGCTAGAAAAGTGCCGACGTGGTCGGACCCATGGGTTTGGGGAGCGACGAAAGGCGCCTCGGCACAACAGCCCGAAGCGGTATGAGCATAATACATTGGGTGAGTCCGTGCCAATACTCTCATGTTGACAGGGTCCCGCGCTCCACTTCCATCAAGTCCGGAACAGAAGCCTTGGGCCCAGAATATCTAAGGAAAAAGGGCACACTGGAGCTGTCCGGTCAAGTCTTTGAGTCTTTGATGCAACCATGCCACTCTCCCTGGAGCCTCACAGCTTGAAGCCATCCACATGAGCAGCTTGTCATGTGTCAACTTGGGAAGGGAAGGATGGGCCACGACACTTGTCCCAGCCTGGCTCGGCAGTGGCAAACCCTCCGAGGGCACAGTCGCCCTCAGCAAGGACAAAGATGATCTGCCGACACTCTTAGAAATTTGGGGGCGCGGGCAATGCATCGCCATCTGGTACCTCGCGCAGGAGCTCGGAGCTTAGCTTTGGGTGACACCAAACACTAAATCCGCAGAGCCGCCCCGTAGCCGTGGGATGGGACTCCACCCAGCAGCCGGCACTGTCCGGACCGAGGCACAGCTCCCACCTGAAGAGGGGAAGGAAATGGAAGGAAGAAAGGTCAGGAATCTCAGGGAAATAAGGCACCTTGGCGCGGATCATGCCAATCGCATGGCTGACCGCTGCTTCCTTTTCAGACAAATCAGCCATGGTAGACCTTGGCCGTGGCGACGGCTCTTAACGCAAACGAAAGGATACTTCAAACTTGCATAAGGGCGATGCTGGTCGATTTTTGTTTCCTGCTGCCTCATGTCTTTCATGATCTGGAGCAGCTTCTCTTTCACCTCCAGCAGAAACCTTGAGAGATCCGAAGAGCATGGCAAAAGCCACAGAAATGCTGACATGCACTTGGCAAGAACTGGTGTCGAGCGGCTCCTGGATCCTCCGCAGTGCCTCGTCCGGCAGCGAGTGGATCTTGTAGCGGACCTGAAGGGAGAGAGAGAGAGAGAGGAGGCAGAGAGAGACAGAGGCCGAAAGGGGAACTCGTGGCCTGGTAAACCACATCATCGATGAGAATCTTGCTGTCCTGTACAGATGGGTCGTCACATCTGCCAGCTGCCAGCAGGCGGGGCAATCTTGCACGGCTCCTCGGGGGGCATTCCTGGTCGGCTAACCCACGCGAAGACATCGGCCGTGTCTTGCGCGTTGGCCACATTTAACCTGGCAAAGCTGCAGCTGCGGCAGCGGCAGTCTGAAGCTGCAGAGCGCTCCTCACGTTGTACACTGGCACCATCTCCTTCAAGGCCTCGAACATGTTCATCGCCGAAGCCCTCAAAGCTGCGCCGCTTTGCTGCCAGGTTGTAGAATCCCGTGGATGCCGTGAGGCACCGGCCCTCCACTGCCCAGACGACCTGATCTCGAAGTGGTGATGATCGGATTGTCGAACTCAGCGGCCTGAAGTTCGGAAGGAGAGCCCAACTTAAGCCAACTTCAGAAGGAGAGAGCCAGCAGAGCCCGGGAGGCCCCGGCGCAGTGGAAAGAAGCGATCAGGCCCAGGCCTCCAAGGCCTCCTGTGACCTCAGAGAGACGACGGAGCAGGAGCTCAGGAGCTCAGGAGCTCCCTCTTTCTTCGCCTCTTCGCTCTGTCTGTCTGTGGCCCCGGCCATCATCTTGCCTACAGTGCCTAAAGCCTACAAGGAAACCGCTCTGATTCTCCAACTCCTAAGCCCGCCCTCTCCCTGAGCCCAGTCGAGGCAGAGAATGCGCCATGCTACGACTCAAACGAGACTGAAATCTCAAATTTGAGCTCGAAAGGCTTTTGACAGGCAGCGTAGCACCGCATGAAGCAAATCGATGGACCACAGTCGAACTAACAGCTTGCACGATGCTCGACGGTCACACTGTAGCTCTTGAGGGCTTGGTGGCGTTCGCCTGTGATCTGGATCTTACATCTACATCACATCGGACGGACCGATCTGCAAAGCGCTGGTACCACAGCAAGCTCAAACAGCTTGCCCCACCATGCCTCAGCAACCTCTGACGACAATGCCTACGTTTGTCTAACAAAACCTCCACTCTAACCCATCCAGCTTTGCTGGAGCCTCAAGGCACAACTTTGCAGCAAGCTGGTCTTATTCTCGCAGATCACGGAGGTCAACCACTTCGCTCTCTTGGTGAGAGACCGGCCTGCAGAGTTGTTCGGTGGAGCCACATTAGCCATAGATGCTTCGCTATCTGCACAGGCACCTTGAAGTTTCAGAGTACTCCATCTCAGCACCTGAATTTGTGGTACTGTTGGCTGACAAATCTTCCCTGTACGTTGCTTAAAACGCGATTCCCAGCACAAATCACGTGGGACCTTGGCATGCCGCTGGACTTTGGGCCATCGCTGTCAGCTCCTGGGCTGGAAAAAAGCTATCTCCAGTTCCCGCGGGTGCCTCCGCTCTTTGCTGGTATCAGCAAAGCCGCAACTTCCTGGCTCAGCGGCCTCAAATCGCCAGAAAAAACGTGGAGCAACAGAGCACAGAGCACGCGCGCGCACTTAAAGAGGGACGTCCTAGACAGCACAGCAGCCTCAGAGCGGGAGCGGGATACGTGCTCAGAGCGGACGCAGAGCTATCAGCTGAACAGCCAAGCCGCGGAGCAGCACCTGGGAGAAACGGAGGGACTTAGCAGAGGCTTAGCTGCCTAAAAGCTGTACTAGGCGCCTGGACCTAGACGAACACCTGCCACTCCGACAAACGACAGAATGTAGGGAGTAGGGATCATGAGCGGCAGGGTACCCAACTTCCGCGCCAGCTCTCGCGCATCAGCAGCGGCCATGCTGGCACGGGCCAGGCTCTTCCGGTATCTCGGGATGCAAAGCGAGCTCAGGGGCGGCTTCAACAGAAAAGGCCTTGCCACGTTAACCAACTTCTGTACCGGACGGACATGCTTGAGTCGGGTGCTAAACGAAGCCTCGCGCCGTTGCGACAGGGACGAGGCTACGCGTCTTTCCGAGCCGCCTCACAACCGAGGAGTAGAGTCGTGGTTGCACCTTCGGCCTCGGCTGCCGTAAGGCCAGGACCAGAAAAGCCCCCAGCGGCAGCCAGCTTGACTTAGACTCAGAACCGGACGGCTCTTCAGGCCTTCGCGATGTGACGCATCTACATCGTAAAACCCTGTGCAGAGGATGCCATTAGCCCTTAGCCGAGGCACGGGGGTTGCGATGTGTCTTCTGGAGTCTCTGCAAGATCTTGCTTCCGCAGCTTCAGGAGGCGCAGAACGGGAGCCAAACTGCCAGACCTGCACAGGGCCCCCCCCAGGGCCCCAGTCTGCTTTTGTCTCGCCTTGCCATCTCGCTAAATTCGCCAGAGCCACTCGCCGCTTGGTCCAGCCACAAGCAGAAGCGCAGAAAAGAAGACCAGAGAGGTCACCACGGAGACGCTAATGACGAAGCAGATTACAATCCTGCATCGTATGCAAAAGCAGGCTGCGCCGAGCTTTCCTTTTGTGACTTCACACCGTAAAGACTCAGCCGAGGCTCCCAAATTTGATGAGAAACAAGCCTCAGACACGAGATTCAACATCAGCGTTGGCAACAAAGGCTGACACCTTTTGTGACCTTTTTGGGGATATCGCAGTGCCGTTGTTAAACTTGCAAGCTCCGCCTTATCCTTGTACACACCATGCACTTCTGCAACTGGCGCATGCGACGGTCCATTCCTACCAAGGATCTCTGGCAGAACGTCATGAAGATGGCAGCTCCAGCCTGTTCCCATGAAAAGTACGCTCTGTGCTCTTTGAGCACCAGCTTTTTCTGACAACTGAACCTGCAAGACCACATCATGCAAGCAAGTCTGCCCGCTGCTTTCACTAGAATCACGAGAACCGCCGTAAGGCCGGATGAGCATGGACATGCCGGAGAAAGTAGGACTGTGCTATCCTGGACCTGAAAAGCTTGTTCCTGACAATATGGACTTACTTTCCACCTGCCGTGTTGACCTTCTTAATCGTCAGGCGGCCATTGTGCAATATTCAATAGATGTGCATTGTCCAGACTTGCTACATTGCTCTTTCATTGACGAGGCAAGGAGCAGAAGATATGGCTCCGGAGATAACAGACACACCCATCTTGGTCACCTCCAGTGCTTGCTTTGCTTGGGAGCAGGTGGGCATGCATTTGTCTGAATGCAAGTGCCGGGCCATGAATTGCACCCGGTCCTCATGCTGTGGCAAGGCAACGCGAGAAAAAGAACAGCACCCGCAAGGCAATTCGTCGCTCCTCGCGGCTCTCGTCGGGACACTCCAGGTAAGCGTCGCCTGCGCGCAGGACACTCGCGGCATCTCGCGGGAGTGTGCGCGGCCGCGGAGAGCACCGGCTCGTGGCCTAGGTGGATCACGTAGTCCACGGAGAGGCCAATTACCATCACATAAATGATCGCCTCCGACACACTGGTCTTCCAGTCCATGCAGACGGCAAAAGCCAGCACGGAGGAGACCTCAGAAGGGCTGACACCACTCCACATGAAACCGAGGCAAGTCCACACTGTAAGACCCTGGCAATAGCGACAATGCATGAGACAGAGATCAGAGCGAGGAACACATTCTGAGTTGCTCCGAGAAGCACTAGGAAGGCCAGAAACCTAAGGCAACGCTCGGCAGGTGCTAGTGGAGCTTCTGTCGCGACCTCATCCTTTCGATTTTCGAGTGCGCAACAGAGAAAGTTTGATACCATCGAAGACTTCAGAGTTCATCGCGTCCTGCACCTGGAACCAGTGGAATGCAAACCTGAGCAAGTGACAACGGTTGATCCGTTACCACCTTCAAAAACTGAAAACATAGCCCATAGCATGGCTTCGGAGGTTATTCCAGTTGCTGAGTCTGCTGAAGGGCATGTCCGTAGCGAAGATAGCCTTCGGCAACGTCGGTATCCTCGCCTCTACCAGTCTACCAGCTTCCATTCGAACACCGTGCTTTCGAAACGCTCTCCGATTAGCAAAGCTCAGCACTCCTGCTTTGATTCTCTTGCAGCAAAATCTTGAACGAACCTGCACAGTTGCATGGGAACAGCTTCGGACTCCATTCGCGTGACTCGCTTCTGCTGTATCCGGGAAGCTTGTCCCAGTGGCGGTTGAGCTCAATTCCGTCCTCAGGCAAACTCTCCATGACTTCTGCTGCTGGACAATGAGGTTCAGACTCCGCATGCTGTTTCGCCAAGCAGCCAAGTAAGGGATCTGCCAAGTCGTCTTCAATGCCACTTCAATGACAATGGCACGGAGGACGAGTTCGCCATCTACACGGTCAAAGAAAACCTGAGCCAGAATCACTCGAGGCCCAGCAACACAAAGAACAAACCGCGAAGAGGAAGTTCGATCGGCAGGAACTGAGCAGAAGAAGAGATCCCATCACAAGGGCAAAACACATGGCTGGTGCGAAAATATGCGGCACACCATAAACGCACGGTCAGAATACCTGACCTCTTTGTGCAGCCACCTGCCGGTACAGCAGAAACCTGGTGTGCACACGGCGTGACTGCAGTCGGCAAAGCTGCCTCAGGCACATATACTGTAGTGTCCGCAAGTATTTCTAAATTACAACAGAGAAAGCAGCACACAAGATCGAGCATTCGTGCTCAGAGGAACCGTGCTTTCCAAGTGATCTTCTGCCGACGTCAAGGCAACCCCGGCCGGGCACATGCGCCACTGTCTGGCACCAGCTAACATCGGCAACAAAGCACACATGCGCGGCCAGCCAGTTCCTCACTCGACCAAGCCGGGCCCATCGAGACTACGGCAAGGCACTTGCGGCGGAAAGCTATGCACGGAAGATGCAGACAACATGTCGGGGCCTTGAGCAGAACACCAAGTCCAAGCGATCGTGCAGCCGCGTGAGCGCGGGCTTCTTCAACTGTGAAAGCCTGCTACTTGCGCCCAGGAGGCCTCATCCTGGAAGAATTCCATGTTGCGCTGCCCAGATTGATACATCCTGACTGGCAGCTGGTGGCTGGTCACCCAAACTCCTTCAGTCTGCAGCTGAGTGGAGCTGAGGTACTTGTTCGAAGGAGGCATTGGCGACGAGAGAAACTTCACGAAGTCTGAGTCTGCTCCACAACAGAAGTTGCCTCAAACAGCTCCATGCCCTGCATTGGCTTAAGCCTTGCCTTGCCCACTGCACTTGTGTTGCCGACAAGCATCTGGAAGGAAACTCCTGACTCAGAACTGAGCGATATCGCAATCTTACCGTGTACTCAAACACTCTCCTTGCGCTCTTCAGCTCCAGCGGTGTGTTTGGCCGCCGCGTTCATTGTGTTCTCGGCCACACCGTGCTATGAACACACCCGTCAAACATCTCGCATACGATGGTGGCACATCGGAACAAGCAAGTAAGCAGGTGACAATCCAATGCTCGAAGTCGCGGAAAACCTCAGAGGCCAGAACATGTTCTCGACATTTTCACCACGGTGTTGTTGCTTGCCAGGTTGAAGCCTACACTCGCGACTCGCAAGGAACCCTCAGCGAGCGACACATTTGACTGGAGGCAAACCGGCCAGATCTTCTGCAGAAGCTACCCGAAGGAACGGGTACTCGCCTTACAAACGTGAAAACTGCTCTGGAAGACGTGAAACACTCGGACATGTTTATCGTTTCACACCAGTAGTCACTGTGCATGTGTTGCCGAAGTGACTGAATTGGGCATGCGGTGCGACTTGTGGTATCTACGTCTTCGAACCATCGCAAAGCTTGGAACTATGCCGGAAACCGGACTGCTGTCCATCTCGACATGTTGTGCATCTCGACATGCACTGGCCGTGGCTCTGGGAATCTGTCGTTGGCGCTCGGAGAGCCGGGACTCGTCTCCATCCCATTCGGAAGCATCCTCCAACATACCCTTAGCAGTCTTGCATCGCTGATGTGTTCTCAATAGAAAGGTGGAGGCAGGATTGGCGTTGAAACGTGTGCTGTACCGACTGTGCTTTCGTGGTTGGCTTCACAAATCTTGCTACGTAGCGCAACCACACGAAAATAGGGCTGCAAGACTACACACTGCGATATGCATCAACCTTAAGAATGCACGCACATACCTTTGGTGCATTTTGGTACTGTTGGCACAGCGGAAGCGTGTGGCTGCCGACTCGCAAGGTTGAGCTTACTTTTTCTATTTAAGACCCATGGCACCTGCGCGGCATGCAGTAAAGCCGAGGACCGGTTCGGAAAGGAATATTTCTATCAGGGGTAGCCTCATCCAAGGCCTGCACGGCCACCGCAGGGCACTTGATTACGAGAGCACATTTCAATGGGTCGCTGCGTGCAAGCCCGTTCCACGGAGGTTTTTTGTTTGCGCTGACCATGCACACAGCCTGTGTCATATCACGACAACGGACTCCATCGTGGCTGACGAAACAATACCAATCCCAATTCGCTTCGAGCTGCACTGGACCTTGAGGAGTTTCTTGTTAGAGCCGGCATTCGTGAAGGGCACGCGCTTGATACACCCGCTTCACCTTTGTCCAGCCTTGCTACTGAAGGCGAGGAACCACCCGGCCAAGGGTGGTTGTCGTGAGCGTCCGAATTGGTGCATCCTCGATGTCGACGAGTCGACGGCTGCTCTGCCTGGACAGTCTCGTCAATGTCTGGGTAAGTTGACGCAGCGTTGCATGCACGGAGCTTGCGCGTATCTTGGTGCTTGGCGTGCAGATTGCCCATCATTGGAAGGATTCAGACTTGCAACGAGACGCGATCGTGCTTGGGTCAGCGCCATGAGTGCGATTGATTGACCCGACCCCTGCTGTTCGATTTATTCTTCATCAGCTTCGAGGCAGATTCCGACCATTGTGCATGACGACAACATGCGAGGGGTGAATCAGAGCGCTTTTTATGGACAATGGATGCAGTCGATTCTTCCGAAGGCTAGGCCTAAGAGTGGGTCCGTCTGGTGCCATCTGTTGCCACTGAGGCTTTGCGCCTTGCATGCGGAGAACGCGCAATTTAGACACAGTGATTCCGTAGTTCCGCAGGCAGATTTGGTTTATTGAAAAGGCAGAGGGCCTGGGAGCTGAACTCGCGGAGGAATGCAATGGATGCCGTATGCGGTCAACGTTCCGGATCTCCCATTGCTCGACTCACGCGGAGTGCAGACGCTACCACGAGGGAGGTCCACCACACCTCTTCGCGCAGTTAAGACCCCCGCTCAGACTTCAGCCGCCTGATGGACAACCGCCGGTTTGAAGGCGTTTGCCCATGGAGGTCAGCCAGGACGATGGCACATGGAGTGCGGCGGAGACCATGTTGGCTCCAGACGTTCAGGAATGCCTTTGGGCCATGAAGAAGCATCGTACACCTCAGAGCCATCAGCACATGCCACCACAACGGTGAACAACTGGCTTTCCCATTTTGGCTGCGAGCTCCAACCAAGTCTGGGAATTGTTGGTTGTCGCGGACAAGGCCCATTGCAGGATCAGTTGTGGGCGGGAACGCCAGAGTATCTGTCCATATGATTCGACAGCTGCAAGACCGGAAGCTGACTTTGCAGAGGACAGGAGCTTGTTGCAAACATAGCCGTACCGACAAAGGTGCCGGCCAAAATGGAAACTGACCGGAACCACGCACGCCGGTGGGTCATCTAACGGTCACGTGCACGCGTGAAAGCCAACTCCCTCCAGTAGAGCTTCTGACTTTTTTGCCAAGTTTCTCCTGTTGCAAAATCCTAGCAGCTCCTACCAGGTTACAACGGGTTCTCAGTTTCAAGGCAGCCATGGGCAATCGACTCAAGCAAGGTTCAAGGCACCGGGGAAAGAAGCGGTGAATCTGCTGACCAAGTTTCGCAAAGCTTCTGAACGATGTTCTGCATTCCTGCAGAAGGTTTCACATGAAAGGACAGTTGCCGATGCACCACGTGCCGCAAAGCCAACGAAAGCTGCAAGACCAGTGGCTCCACTGCTTGCTTTTGCTCTCGGTCGTGTGCTGGCCTAGCCAAAACAGCACGATGAGCTACCACACCAGTGTTGAAAGATGGAGGACCGAAGGACACTGGGAGTCCTAGTTGACGGACATAAATGCAAGTACGAGACAAGCCACCAGCAGTGGCGAAGAGATCAACATAGTTGGGCTTTTGCCCTGCGCAATTGAAGAAGCAGTCGTTGTAGTCAGGCGTAGTTCCTCGATTGATGGGATCATCTGCATCGACACCAAGATGGATTCGGACCTTCAGCCGGAAGGGATTAAAGGTCTTCTCGTATCTCTTCGCCAGCGTTGGCAGAAAGCGCTCGTAGTTGTCGCTCGGCATGAAAACTTTGGGCATGTTCGGGTCAGGCGTGGCGTACGCGGCAGTCCACATGCAGACGCCGGCCCACACACCGAAGACACCGAGCAGTGGAAACTTGAAGGTCTTGACCTGCGCTTTGCTTTTGCTGTCTGCAGCTCAGGGCTGCTGTTTCTGTAGCAATATCAACCTCTGCTCTCAGGCCAAGCCCAAACCCACAAGCTGAGCTGAGATGCAGACGAAAAGGAAGAAAGTGTCATGAAACCACCTTGGTTTAAATCACAAAGCAAATGTCCTCTACAGCCAAAACAAAGTCACCGTCCCTGCAACTACGAAAATCCTCGCCAAGGCAAGGAACTTCTCCATGGGTCGCAGCGTATCTGCCTCGCACGGGAATTACCATGCAGTTGCAAGTTAGTCATGGCACGGCGCTGTACGAATTCAGCAAGCCCAGTGCAAGACAAATCTGCGATGTCGCCCCAAACGAGAACAGTATCATGGAGAGTTTTCCCGAAGACATCCTCCTCGATCGAGGGCGCTGGTGCAGACTTCGGCTTCTTCAGGCGCTCGCTCGCACAGACCTGGCCGAGTCGAATTTGAAGCTTGAGCAGAATCGCGAGCTCCCAAGTAGTTTTCTCGCGACAGCGGTGGGCGTACCCATGCGGCAGGCCCCAGTCTATACCCACCTGCATTTCACTCCAAGGTGAGACATGCAAGCAAAGTGCGCCGGGACGACGATTGCAAGGAAGAAGGAGAAGTCAATAAAGAAGTTTGTCACAATCAGGCATGCCTGACGAGGCACACTCAACTCAGGTGAATCCCGACGGTTCGGGCCTGTAAACTCCATCTTTGCCCGAGTTCCTTCAACCAACACAAGCCTCACCCACCAGAAAATGAATTTACAGTTTTTGGCCCACGTCAAGGAGCTTAACATGGAAGTACTCTACCAGATGGTTGATGAGTGGATTGAGGATCGCGGTATCATAGGTGAGAACTCGAAGGCCCTAGGGCACGTTCCTTGAGGATTTTTCCCTTTCTGGCAGACTGTCACGCGCTTCTTACGTTGCCACTTACTGCACAAGCGGGATTTGTCCAGATTAGCACAGACGGGTCCTTGAACGACTGTCTTCGGAAAGCTACCACTGCTGTTGAGGGCAGCATAGACGGGTCCTTTGTCAATGATCCTATGCGGGATAATGAATGGACACTCTGTCATGTTTCTCTTGAAAGCAAATCGCCTTGCTGCATCCCGAGCATTCACCTTACCAAGGGCCTTGTTCCTTTCAAGCGACGTCGTCTTAGTCGTCGTCTGGCAGAACCGCGTTTCCGAGCACTTGTCTACGGTAGCACGTGCTTCTTTCTCCGCTGCTGCTGAGGCACACAGAACATGCCAAAGGTTCGGATTGACGGGAAGTCAGAGACCGAATTCCTGGAGCACTTAGTGGCGTGAAATCAGGATCTTCCGACTCCGGGCCGTCAACCCAAGCACTGGAAACACTTCTTGCAATTGAAAGCTCGAAGCGAAGGCAAAGAAGGTTGTCAAAGAGGTGCACCTCACAAGTGAGAGGGACGCAATGCGCCCGAAGGGCGACTTCTTGCCGAGCTCCAGGCAAACAAGCCTTCGAGGCATGGTGCACTGCTGGAGACATGATGGCACCTCCCCAATCATCCGGCAACGGCTCCGCAGCACTCAATGAAGGATGCTCTAACATACAAACGTGCCGGTACTAGGAGTGCGAAGAACATGTTCTCACCCCAAAAGCCCCCCCGGAGCACTGAAGTTGGTGGGTCGTCCTTCCGCTTCAGCTTCGGCCTTCTCTTGGCCAAAGGCATCCTGCGTGTCACTGCGCATTGATGCGCATTGCAAGGCATTGCAGCATGGACGGGCAGAAAAGCGAAAGCACTGGGCACACCATAATGACGAAGGCGTCGTCCACGCCCACACCCAAGATAATGAAGAGGCCATTGAGGTGCAGCAATCCTGAACTTGCTGTTGATAGCTGTGCCGGCGTGCCGGACTGGCGATCAGTCCCACGGAGTACGGAGCACAGATTTCGCTGAGAGTCCGATGTACCTTTGCCCGAAGACGATGGTGTAGAGCCTAAGAGATGACGTCATGGGTCGCGCTGCATGTCATCGCACGTGCATCTGAATCACATGCCGCTTGGGCTTGGGGTTCTTGCAGGTCCAATACCATGCCACAGAGTTGTAGCTAAGGGGCAACAGTGCCGGCCCGAAGGCGAAGACGATCATCGCTATGATCTTGGTAGAAGATACGGCGCAAGAGCTCCTCCTATAACACGTACACACTAGGAATCATTGCTGGTCAGTCATCACTTGGACTGGCACAGAGACTCCGAGGAAGACGGAGCCCGTTGTGTAAGAGATGTACCCCAGCATGAAGAAAATGGATGCTGTGATCCAGCGTGCATCTCGGGGGATGTTGTAGGCGATGTACCTCGGGCAAATAGCTTTACACTTGCATTCTGCAAAGGACCCGCCTTCTCTTTGCATCAAGTTACTGCTCCAGCAAGGGGCTCCCGTTTTGGAGACTGTTAGCATCGAAAGACATCCTGAGGCTGGCAGGAGGCATCCACCCAAACTGCCAGACAGTCCTGTGACAAGGAGTCGGTTCAGCCAAGAATCTTGAAGCCTGGGCACAGCTAGAGCTCTTTCTCATACGCTCACACTGCGGCCTGATTGCACAAACAGCCCACCTTTCGCTTTGTCGTTCAAGTCCACGAGCAAGTCATTATAGGTGCTGAAAATCCATTCCATGATATACTCGGAAGCCTGCATGCGAGAGCAGCTGGAGAGCGTGCTGTGCTGGGCTCGGCACTTGGCTAGACTGCCAGGCTCTGCCTCGTTTCGGCCCGTCTCGGCCTTCAGCCCGCTCCAGTGTTCGTTCACATTTCTCAGCTGTCACAAATCAATTCAACAATGTGGCAAGGCATACGGCATGCGCATCAATGCCAAGCATCTTCAGGGGAAAACCAAAGAAGAAAAGCGTATGCAGCGACTTGACCTGCCAAAGGAGAACTGCAATCAGCTCTGGAGCAACGGAATCCGACCTGGGTGTTCCGTTTGGTGCAAGTACCATACTCTCGGATTTTGCAGCTTCCGGCATCGTCATCTCCAACCCTGAGCTGCACGAGTTCACTTCCAGGGCTGTCGATACCGCAGCTCTAGGTCTCGCCAAGAAACACACTGAAGAGATTCGGGAATCTCTTGGGGAAGAGAACGAGTTCTTCCTCAGGGGGCAGGTTCTCGAGCCTTCTTCAATAGATCTGAATATGCCAAGCTTCTCGTCCGAGATTGTCTCCGGTGAACGACACACTGGCAAGCATTGCACAGGGTTCGGCATGGCTTACTTCGCTGTCGCCATGGTATGACCTCGACCAGTCGACCCGGCCTGTCCCCTTGGCAGGAATACCCTGCCGAGGCCAGAACAGCTGAGACACCGACGTAAGCGCAAAATCAGCACATGCTCTGCCTGGCCTTTCGGAAGATCGCGAGGAGAACTTCGACCTTCCGAAGTTCCGAGCTTCTATCGACTCCTACAACGCAACAACATAATGCCTTGATGAAACTTCAAGGCGTTGGCGTGGAATTCACGCTACTTACATACATGATAAGACCGCACAGTTGGGGCGCGTCGGCACTCGCAACCACCAGACCAGCGACGCCGTCCGATCATCGAATCCCTGGGCATGGCCCGTCTTCCAATTTCCTATCTTTCGAAAGCAAAAGCGAAATCCGGAGTCCGAGGTTGGGACCGACACTCCTGTCGTTGATCCGATTGTGATCCAATCGTGGTGTAAAACGGCATCGGCACCTAGAAGTCAAACGAGCCCAGGACCCCAAAAATCCAGAACAGAAAGCCGGCAAGGGCCCAGGCCGCCATCACAAAAGGATGCGGAATAACACGATCCAACACCCGACGCCGTGCATAAAAAGCATGTCCAGCATTGTCGCCTTGGTACCAGCTGCAGGAGCTGTATGCATAAGCTCGGAAAGCCTTCGTGGATGGACTGAAAGTCCCCAAGACAAGAATATGCCTACATACCTACGCACAGTTCTCTCGCCGAATGGCCCTCAAGGTCTCCACATGTTTGGCTCTCCAACATTGCATTACGTCTGCGCTGCGCCATGTGCCCAGCATCGTTGCAGGCTTGGTTGCCTGAGGTGCCACAGCACAGCAAAACCTCCCTGCCGCCATGCCCGTGTTTTCAAGTTGAACTGACCCCTGGTGTACCTGTTAAGTGACCTGGATGCATGACAAATTCATGCATTTCTCAGGTGTATGGTGTATGAGAATGGAAGCCGCAGCAACTCTGTTTGATATTCCCGCAGCTTCGATCGCCTAACTCTTCGTAGTCTTACTAGACATATAACGCCAGCAGATGCCCAACATCAAACGGCTCTGCCTGGCCGGTCCTATTCGGGTGCAAACCCGAACTGTATGCCAGATTGCTCCATAACTTCGCATCCTTTCTGCGGTCAGCATTCCTCCATGGACATTTCTCCTGCAAGCTGTGGGTTCTTTCTCTGGCCATATCAGCACAAGGTCAATAAGAACTTTAACAGTCAGGTATCGGAGTTGCGTCGGCATAGCTCAACCGAGTCATCATCGTAGCCTCGAGTTGCTCTTGTTTACTACTCGAAGCCAAGGCTACTTGGCCAATCACTCGAGCAGAAACAGAACCGTGGAAATTGTGTGTCTCGTGGCTTGTCCAATAATCGAGGACCTTTGCCACGTATGTGCTGGCCTGAAAGGTCTCCACTGCATGGACTGCTTCCAAGGACTTGACTCAACTGCTTGATCGGCGAGAGAGAGAGAGAGAGAGAGAGAGAGAGAGGGAGAGGGAGAGGGAGAGGGAGAGGGAGAGGGAGAGGGAGAGAACAGAGAGACAGAAGAGAGAGGCAGAAGAGAGATACAGACAGAAGAGAGAGAGAGAGAGAGCAAAATTCCACTATACAATCCAAACAATCCAGAGCAACCTAACAAGATCAACTTTCCCCAGTCACACCACAGTCTGCTTCCTTTGTGCTGCAAGCAATCGTCCAGTCTTGAGCCAATGCCATTCGGCATTGTTGCATTCACAAATGCATCGTGAACATTAGGGCTCATTGGGATAGCGTCATTTAACACAGTCCCTTGATCTTGACTTCAGTCGAAGATCACATCCTCACAAGCGATAAACAGTCACAGCATCATTCGCCAACAGTAGAAAGAAAACAAACTCAAGATGCCTTGCTCTCATTCGTGGACTTTTGCTCGAACGGTAAGGCACTCATTCGAGTCAATCGCAAAAGGCGGAGGCACAATGCACTGTACAGTCGATGTGCTCACAGTCGGGCAATGCTCTGCACAACATTGAGTCCGAGAACTTCATTCTCTGCAATCCGCGGAAGAAATCCATTCAACATTTCAACATAGACATCACACTTCCAAAATGTAGCATTCGACAAAGCGCTCCTGAATTTCATAAACTCAGTGCTGCTCACTTTGCCTTTGCATTCTGAAAGTTTTAAACCTTTTACCAACGTCACTTATCAATCCCAAGGCGCGACGCACTTTTCTTCTCCCGCTAAGTCCGCTGGGCTTGAGCCTCGGTTGACCTACGGAACGCACAGTGTGAGACAAGCGAAATTGGGCTTGAGATATCGACCATGCATGAAATGAAATGTTTGTTACGCCCTCTCGACTCAAGGTGCTATTCGCAACTTCATTCGATCTCAAACATTCAACTACAATCTTCGCCTTTGTCACATGCTCCTTCGAGCACTTCACTTCTCGCATGCTCCTTCGAGCAACTTCTTAGCTTAATCTTCACTTCCTTCTTTGATTGTAGTGGCTGTAGTCGATCTTCTTCTCAGTCCTGTAATGGAAAATCGCGAAACATCAAGAATCTCCAACTCCAACAACTACGCAACTCACTAAGCTTGCAAGGCTGCTCACTTTTTCACGCGAGGTCGCGGTTGTCGAAATAGTGATACACGCTTTCAGCCGATGTACAGCTTTCAGCTGTTCAAACTCACACCTCATTTTGGCTTTTGCTTTTGGACTTACGCCATAGCTTTGCCAACGTTCGTAGTGCTTTGGCGCGCGCTGTGTAGCCGTAGCTGTCGAACAGCTTCCTTGGATTCATTCCGCTCTTTTGGAAACCATCCTTTTTCACAAGCTTTTCCAGCTTTCCTTTCTCACACTACAGTGAAACATCCGCTCCTTTATTTATACTCTCGGAGTAAAGAGTTTCCTTCTCACTATGCCCTGGGCGATTTCACGCCCTCAGTTTCCATTCTTTTAACACGCTGGATTTCTCGTGGCACGAGCTCCACGTTTTCTTTTCCTTGGGCGATTTCACGCCCTCATAGAAGCTCGTCTTCATTGCGAGCTGCTTTCTTTGCTCGCTTTTCTATCTCGGAAGAACTGCTGCACTTCCGCTTCTTGTGGTCGTCTTTCTTATCTTTCTTTGGCTTGTCACGCGCACTGCCTTTTGCGTCATCCGCCTTCTTCTTTTTCTTTTCCTCCTTTTCATCTCTTTTCTCCTCCCTTTTCTTTTTCTCTTCAGCTTCTTCACCGCTTGACTTCACGTCTGCCACTTTCACCAGGCGTGGCTCTCCTTTCATCTTCTGAGGCTCGCTGCCCCAGTTGGGGTTTGGCGGCGATCCTTGCACCAAAGCTTCTTCCTTTCTCTCCTTTCCTTTGACGTAATCATACATCTCTTGACTCTGCTCTGGCCGCTGCCAACAGATATCTGGGCTGTGCCCACCCCAACCTGCGTAGGGTTGGTCTCTCTCTGGATGCCACTCGAAAAGTAGTAACACCAGTGGCAAAAGATGTTCTTGTTCGGCATCAGCTCCATTGGTTCCATTGCATTGATAAAAACCAAACCCCAAATTCGAGGTCACACTTTTCGTCACTCTGAGCCTATTGCGTCCGGTTTGTCAATCGAAAGTGTTCGAGGCAGTTGTTCGTCTTTTCTCCCAGATCTGTGTACAGAAAACGTTGTTACCCCCTTTGATTTATAGCTGGCAATTGCAGCTATCAATCACATCAACGCTGAAATCACTATGATCTCAACCTGGGAAAAGTGCAAAAGGGCGCTGCTCCACAGCACTACCGAAAACTTCTTGACTAGTTCAACGGTCCTCGGATCAAGACCAAAACAAACTCTTTGCANACAGCACTACCGAAAACTTCTTGACTAGTTCAACGGTCCTCGGATCAAGACCAAAACAAACTCTTTGCAGGATCACCAAAGTTCTTAGTGACCACTCAAATCAGCAATGCATGCATAACTTACGTGTTTCACGCGGCTACGCTTTAAACATACCCCTCACGGTGGACTCAATCCACTCTGCAATCTCAGCGGTTGCGGCGGCGTCGATTACGAGCAAACTCCTTGATCACATCCGCGACTGGCTTCAAACACTTGTTGCACGGTTCATAACCTTCGATGAGAGCTTCACGGACTGNTCTGCAATCTCAGCGGTTGCGGCGGCGTCGATTACGAGCAAACTCCTTGATCACATCCGCGACTGGCTTCAAACACTTGTTGCACGGTTCATAACCTTCGATGAGAGCTTCACGGACTGGCATGGTTCTGATCGCCTTCGCATCTTTTGTGATTGAACTGCAAGTTCTGGCATGGAATGCGTAACCAAACCGTGGAGCTACCTGAACTTGTTGAGCTGAAAACCCATGGTCACAAGCAAGTCTTGCACGGTACATGCGAAGATCATTCTCGTCCAACCCGTTATTGCGCGTAGGTGGGTTGTCGAGTTCTCGGTTGCGGATCGCGGGGTCGTCCGTGTCCGCCTTGATGTTGATGTTGCGGATCGTGGGGTCGTCCGTGTCCGCCTTGATGTAGTGGTTCGTCTCCGCGTCCAGCTTGATGTCGATGTTGAGGTAGAACTCGGTCGCCATGTCCACGTGGTTCGCCTCCATGATAATATAGTTGTGGNGTCGTCCGTGTCCGCCTTGATGTAGTGGTTCGTCTCCGCGTCCAGCTTGATGTCGATGTTGAGGTAGAACTCGGTCGCCATGTCCACGTGGTTCGCCTCCATGATAATATAGTTGTGGTCGCTCTTGATGTCCAGGATGTTGTAGATCTCGCTGGTGTTCTTCTTGATGTGGTAGATCTCCGCGATGTTCTCGATGACGGTCCAAATGATGTAGCTCTCCGTCGCGATGTGGATGATGAGGATTTCCGCGTCCGCGCTGATGTAGATCTCCGTCGCCGTGTTGATCTCGATGATGGTGTCCTCGAGGTTGTCCGCGAAATGTTGGATGCGCTCGACCTTGATCGCTTTCTTGTTTGTGTTTCCAAGAGATTTGCCCTATGATGCGCCACCCAAGCCATGTACCGATTTGCCAAATCATTCCGCAGAAGATTCGCAGCACAACCATCAACAACCAAGCCAGAAACAACGCCTCGTCGTACAAGTTGACCATAAAGCCTCCGCTCATGCTCCACGATGCGCTGTGGTGTCCAACCCTTGTAACAGGAGTTTCCTTGGGGATTTTTGGTGAACTCGGCGTGCTGCTCTCGTAGTAGACTCCCCAAGTACTTCTTTGATGCTGCTGAAATTCGGGACTCATTGGTGACATTCTGCTTTGATTTGGCTTTGCATTTGTTCGGTTCCTCATTCTCTGAATCGATTGCAAGCTCAAACTCTCCGGACTTTTTAAGGAGGGTGAATGGCGTGGATGGACTAGGGCAGGCATGACCANTGATTTGGCTTTGCATTTGTTCGGTTCCTCATTCTCTGAATCGATTGCAAGCTCAAACTCTCCGGACTTTTTAAGGAGGGTGAATGGCGTGGATGGACTAGGGCAGGCATGACCACCAGAAGGATCACCGGCACTACCGTTAGCATGATCACCACCACGAGGAGGCAAAGCTTCACCGCGATCGTTGAGTGGCCATGCTTCCACAAATCGGAACATGTAGTTGAAGTAGTTGCTGATTCNGTAGTTGCTGATTCTCCAATCGTTGCTAGCATTACTAGGAGTAGTCTTCTGAGATTCTGGGTGGAATGATGGTTTTGGCATTTCTTGACACGCTTCAACTCATGTTTGGTGATCTCATCTTCAAACTCAGACTTACCAACATACTCTCCATCCCTCACAATGCCAAGCATGTACGAAAGCATCCGCATGCGTTGCTGATTCATCGACTTTGTCAACAAGTCTGGGGGACAGAACTTTGTACTCACGGCTGAGGTGGCAAACTCTCCGTCCTTGCAGCGCTCCTGTATCCAAAGATACGAAAGGTCGATGTGCCGCATTCTGCTCAATCCCTGTCTGCCGATCACCGCTCTACAACTTGATGAATCAACCCTGTGCAACAGCTGAACGGGCTCACCACAAAGAAACTCCAGAACCCTTCTGATGAAGATGCCTTCTAGGACTGCTGCCAACGATCCGTGCAACTCTGCTTCGCACGAGCTCAAGGTGATGCACTTCTGACGTTTGTTCACGGCATAGATTAAGTTTCCATTCAGATACACGCACATTGCACTGATGNCGACGTGGCATCCAATCCCAAACATCTCTGTTGCACAGTTCTTCCTGGAGAGCACGGGGTCAGGAGAATGCCTTGATTGGGATAGGTCTTCAGGTACTTCACCAAATGACGCAGCAAGCCCCACTCATGTTCTGTTGGACATGTGCACTTGCCACTCAAAACCTTGATCGCATAAAGACACTCTGGACGATCCTGACCTAAATATAAGAGCACACCGATGGCAGTCCGATAGATGCCGNCACTTGCCACTCAAAACCTTGATCGCATAAAGACACTCTGGACGATCCTGACCTAAATATAAGAGCACACCGATGGCAGTCCGATAGATGCCGTGCCGCTCTTCGTCCAGCGGCGTCTCATTCTTCACATCATTCGGATTCAAAGGGCAAGGTGTCGACTTGCCCGCTGCACGTTGGACTCCAACAAGCTCAACAAGCTTCTCTATNGTCTCATTCTTCACATCATTCGGATTCAAAGGGCAAGGTGTCGACTTGCCCGCTGCACGTTGGACTCCAACAAGCTCAACAAGCTTCTCTATGTGCTTTCCTGACTGGCTCACAAGAATCCCTTCACCAGTGTCGCTGAACTTCCGCTTCAGAAAATGACACTCTCCCCCTTCAGCAGTGCACGGACCCTCAATGGAAAAGTTCAACCCGGCTGCTTTCAACTTGAACTTCAACTGCTCTACGTGCTCATCTGTGCTAAGGATCTCCAAGTCATCTACATGCGACGACACTCCAATCGACTGAGGCTGGATGAACAAAGCTGGTGCTGCCTTGAAACTCTCCATGCCGTCTTCAATCATCACTCCAGCCAACTTGTCGTAGAAGTCGCGAGCGCCAGCCCTTTGGCCAGGCAAGTTGAAGAGCAACTCAAAGTTCGAATCACCNAAACTCTCCATGCCGTCTTCAATCATCACTCCAGCCAACTTGTCGTAGAAGTCGCGAGCGCCAGCCCTTTGGCCAGGCAAGTTGAAGAGCAACTCAAAGTTCGAATCACCAAGCCGGATAAATGTGGGTCTGCGCTGGGGAACTGTGAGGTATGTGTCTTTAATGTCGCCCGTGTAGAGGCGAAGATTGGGGCATGAACACGCAAGGCTTGCAAACAGCTTCTGCAAACATGCTAGAGATGCTGGAGCATACAAGTGTTCCATGGTTGGGTCAATGAAGCGGAATTCTTTAGCCACGAGGCGCGATCTCCGCACCCATGACCACTTCGTTCCCGCCTCATTTGAACGAAATCTCCAATCCCGAACGAACTTGCTCTGAAGGTTCATCATGCCACTCATGGCGGCGTCATCAAACAACTCCTTCAGGACACCCATCTTCAAAAGACGATTCAACTCTACTTTGTCCATTGCGGCCTCGAGCAACTGAAGCTTCTCATCTGAAAGCTGAGGCGGCCCATCTTCGTACCGCCGCGGCCTCAGGAGGGAACTCACTTTCCCAGAGCAGTGGCTCTGCAAGCCTCAATTCCTGCTCAAGCTCTCCTTCCTCGGCATTAACCTCGACGTCAAGGTACCATCCCTTCCAACGACCTCTTCAACTCCAACAATCGACGCAAGCCATTTGCATGATTGGATCACTCCAGCAATAACATGGTGCACTGCTGAGATCCTCATTTGCTTGCTCACAGGCTCAGTCGCAGGAGCATCTGGATCAATCCTAGCTTTCTTAGGTGCACTCTCTCCAGCATCTGGAGGTTCATGAACAGTCTCAGTCAGACTCTCACTCGGTCCTGGCGCCAAGTCTTCAAGATGTTCATTCTCCTCTTCTTCTTCGACGCGTGACAATCCTGGAGGAGGCTTCACTCTACCTCTCACTCCAAGATCAGGCGGCATTACGAGCGCAGTCGAATCCACTCCATCACCTTTGGGCTGCCACGGCACTGATAGCAATTTGCTCACTCCAACTGCATTCCATTGCTGAGACGGCGGTTTCCTCTTGACAGTGCGAACCTTGAAGACTCCATTCGCATTACCGGGGATGACTTCATCTGCCTCAGTGTCCTTTCCCAGGTACACTCCGGAGAACCAGTGTGATCCTCCTTTAGGGATCTTCACTTTGTTGCTGATAGGCAGTTTTGCATCAATCCATTCACCAAACATGCACAAGGATCCATTGTACTCACGAGACCACCTCCGGCTGTAGGCAGTCTTTCCGTCAGATCCAATCAAGTATCGGTTGATCAGCCATTGCGCATGTTTCACACACCACGTGAGCATTGGAGATCCTGATGTCAACTTCAAGCCAGTCGATTCTTGCAATTGCGAGAACAGTGTCCTCAGTTGAACGTACAAGGTCCTTTGCACATTTCCAACGCTGCCTTGACTCTGGGAGTGTCCAGTCGGTGCTGCTCCATCGACAATCCTCCAATCGATCGTCTTGCAAAGGTCCTTGGCAATCACCTTCAGTGAATTCTCCTTGTCATATTGAACAATCCCAACGTCCTGCCAATCTCAAACACAAATCGACGCAGTTCGGCTACAGCATACTTCTGAATGCTACCTTTCGCAGGCAACACAATCGCCATTGCATAGCCAGTCTGCACGTCAGTCGCATTCAAGATCGTCCGTTTTGTAAGATCATTCTCCGTCGACAGAAAGGAGAAGTCAATCTGGGTCACTGGTTGCCGATCATTCTTCTTCACGGCATGACTCTGTCTTCCCTTCGACTTGACACAGTGTTCACACCAGTCTCGAAAAGGGAGATGAGTCAATTCATGCAATCTCCTTTCACTCTCCGATGGTTCACCCTGGAATCTTCAACATTTTCGGCTTCAAGGCATTCTTGTCATCAGTCTGCTGTTCCAGCAGTCGGCCGATCAAGAGGAACAAACAACGTGTATCCAGTCCACTTGTGACCAGTAGGACCTCTCGGGTCCTCGCACTTCTTGACAGCGCCATCAGGCATCTCGATGTCAGCCCATTCATTTTGATGGCCAGTGTCAATCTGAGACGGGTCACTCGAATCGAAGAACATTGTATACCGATCACCCCACAAGCAGTCACTCAACCCAACAATCCATCAACAGGAGAAGGAGCATCATCTGGATGGAAGTAACAGTCTCTCCATTCATGATGCATTCGTATCCAATAACCAGGAAGCAGTATCCACCGGTCAGCAGTCCGGGGTGCTGAAGTCTCTGGGTCCTCGGGATTGAACGCTTGCAACAACAACTCCCTCATTCTGCTGCCATGTTGTGGCAGTGACCGAAGAGCATTCTTCAACTCATGTTCCTCAACACTCCGACTCACTCTCATTTGACGATCAAGCACTTCAGGCTCCTCATTGGCTCTTTCAGCAACCTCCATTGGGTCATCAGCCTTGCGGAATTCGACAATCTNCCTTGGACTTATCACGTCCGATCATTGGATCATATGGACGCAGTGCAGTCTTCTGCACATGCCTCAGTTGCGGTTTGTGCTTCAATCCGAATTCCACTCGTCCTCGCCATTCCTTGGGGCCTTTCGACCTAGTCCGACTCAACTCAAGGAAATTCTCATCCCTGACAGTGACAGTCGAACCATCCTTGTACTGCTTGATCGTCACTCGCTCACCAGTCAATCTTGACCATTTGCCAGTGATGGGCACCGGCGACTTGTTCGCCAGTTTGATCCTTGGATCAAGCATTTCATTGCGCCACACTCGAACATGTCTTATCAACTTCAAGTTCGACTCATTCACTTCCCACATGTCCCATCGATAGCCTTCCTTGGCTTTCATTTCTTGAGCCGTTGCAATCAAGTGGTCAATCGAACCATCAGTCATGTCCGTCACTCCACGCAACTCAACAGATCTAAGCTCACTCTCAATCCCATCCATCACTTCTGGAGGACAGCTCGCTGCCATTCTAGCCGCATCTGCCACGGCATATGGTATGACAGTCGGGCACAGGTAAATCAATCGGAACGGGATTTCCGACTGGATCAATCAAGGCCAGATAATCCCATTACCGTCCAAAAGTCCTGTAGCAACAGTCGGGCGACACTCACCAGTGGGAACGGTATCCCAGTGCACACGTGGAACTGCACACTCAACGAGTGGCCATTGCCACAGTCAAGCTGCGCAATCTTTCGACCTTGCACATCCAGTGTCTTCCCAGACAAACTCCGCAGTGAGGGGGCACTCTCATTCAAAGGTGAAACAGGATAGTCCGGAGCAAACCATTCCGGACAGCAGTTCGCACAAGCTCCACTGTCGAACAGTATCCACGACTTATCCACCAGTCCTGCTTGCAAGTGAAACTCGACCAGTCTGTCGNCAAGCTCCACTGTCGAACAGTATCCACGACTTATCCACCAGTCCTGCTTGCAAGTGAAACTCGACCAGTCTGTCGTCACAACTCAGTTGATCTTTCTCAGGCACATTCCGGCTGGGTACCGGGGTACTCCAGCACTCAACGCACCAATCAGCAAGCAAGCTCCAACAAACAGATTCGTCATCATTCCAGGTTTCGCGCCTCGAACAGTCCTGGGAGGTCTTGCTGCATTCTGATCCTGAGTCTCGACAGTCACGGCCGCAACATTCTGCGATGGCTCACTCTTGCGCAGTGCTTTGCGAACCTGAAGATGCACTCGCACTCGGCTGCTCAGCACTCCACCAGTCCTGAGAACCCTAAGACCAGTCATCGGACCAGTAACTCCAGTCATCTTCAGACCAAGACCAGTCACCAGACCAATCATCAACAGAACCAATCCAATCCTGACTCCAATCATACTCATCCCATTCATCACCATACCATTCAGCATCTTGGCTCCATTCCTCTTGATTTCCTTCCTGTTGTCCTTCTTCCTCAGTCAAAGCTGNTCCTGACTCCAATCATACTCATCCCATTCATCACCATACCATTCAGCATCTTGGCTCCATTCCTCTTGATTTCCTTCCTGTTGTCCTTCTTCCTCAGTCAAAGCTGACATTCTTCCTTTGCCTTTAGGGCATTCCTTGCTCCAGTGGTTCGGGTCACCACATATAAAACATCCTTGTCCTTTTCCTTTTCCTTTCATTCCTTTCCCTTTCTTTCCTTTGAAACCTTTGCTCTTTCCTTTTCCTTTTCCTTTGAACATTCCTTTGCCCTTGTATCCTTTTCCTTTGCTTTTGTACATTCCTCCTTTTCCTTTGCCGTTTCCTTTGCCATATCCTTTCCTTCCTTTCAGTGCTCCAATATCCATATCGACTGGACCGTCATTCCTGCTTGGCACTACAAGGTGTCTACTTTTGATGTAACTATACAGTGCACTAGCTCCTATATCCCACCACCATCCCCAGACACCTCCAGGACGATAGTAGTAGATAATCTAGCGAGCGAGCTAGCCGAGCGACGACGAGACCAGGCACAACAGCGGCTAGCACGGACGCACTTTTATCTGAAGTGGCAACTATCCCGGTTGCCTGGAGATTCTCGCTAGCCTTCGGCTAGCTATCCCCACGCATCGCCACTCAGGCTACCAGGCATCTAGCTTTCGGACCTTGCGGCCAAACTTCGGCACCCTAACCGGGGCCTCTCGCTTTCGCGTGCCTAGCTCCCGGTAGAAGCCATCTGCATGCGCGAGTAGCCGGTCCAGAATCCGCCACTGGAAGTCCTCTCCCCTGAGGTCTATCCTCTGGTCGGGGAGGGGGAGGGGGAGAGGGGAGAGGGAGGGGGGACAGGACGGACACGAGAGAATGAAGCAGAGGCAAAGAATGTGAAAGAAGGGAAAAGACAGCCGGAAAGGAAAGAGAAGAACCAAATGCATCTAGCTGATACGTCTTATAGAGCACTTCCCGACAGTTCTGCGGGGCTGTACAGGTCCTTCAGGAACGATCGTGATGGGTTAAGACAATTTTGCTTTGAAACATCGTCAGGTTTGTTGTTGACTTTCAAGGTCTCCGTCGATCTGTTCTGCACTGCTAGACTTCTCCTGCTGGGGAGCAGTGTGTCGGAAACCTTCGTTGCATGTTGCAAGTTCCAGCGCATGACCCTCAACATGGAACCCCGAACCTGCCAGCACGAGGCTCGAGGATGAACCTGCCAGTGAATTCCTGAGTGCCTGAAAGCAACAAGAATCAGACGGCCAAATGAGGCACGACCATGAAAGCAGAATAAGGCAGGAGTAGGAGGAAAGCAGCAGAGAGCGGCAGGCAGCGAGAAGCAACAAGCAGAAAGCAAACAAGGGAGAAAAGCAGATGGCGGACAGCAGCGGAAGGGAAGAAACTCTAATCCCCTGAAACAGAAAATGCCCAAGAACGTTCCCCCAAATCATTGGGACAAATGACAACCTGACATTTTTCGCTTCTCCGTGATTGCTTTCACATTAACCAGAAATTTTCGACAAAGGATTAGCAGCGCTTTGGAACGAGTGAATCAGATCGGCGCACTAGGCCTCGGGGTTCTTGAGCTTCTGGAAGCCCTTCTCGAAATCCCACATCTGCTGCAGGCCGATGTCCCAGTTCAGTGCCATTTGGACCTTACAGCAAGAAGCCTTCGGCTTTGGCAAATGGATTTGGCAAGGCAGTGTATCTAATTCTTAGGTTGCCGATAGGGTACGTCGTTGTAGATAAGGGCAAGGCAGCCACAATTTCTCATCTCCTCTTTCACATGAGCTGAGGTGAGACACCCAATGTCTTGTCGGGCAGATGTTCGACATGCTGCTCAACCCCGTCCGAGGGCAGATGGCTGGATGCGGCGCTGCACCAAGAATCCACAATGTCCTACAACACTTCGTTCGCACGTGAACTGAGCAGTTTATATCACAGGACATGAAGATACGCCCCCACATGGATGACTTGGTGTACGATGCTGTGTTCGCTTGGCCACGGTCCTCGCTGGGGTCCTGGCCCAACTTTTTGTCGTAATAATCTGTGGCCTTTGGCAGATCAGAAGGACGGCATGACAAGTTTTCAGTCACGAACTGGCGAGCCCACCTTCCTCATGAACCAACTGCCAGTGACCTTTCCCATCTCTTCCTGCATGAGATAAACAAAATCTAATGTTAAAGTGGTGACAGAAACACTCATATTCATAGCAAGATGCACTTCGAATGTTTCACACTGATACCTTTCGGGCAGTTGCCCCCTGCCTCCTGTGCCTCCTTGGGAGGTACGACGCAGCGTGTCAAGTGATCTGTCCTCGCGAGCGACTCGTCCGGCTCTCGGGCTCCGAAATCTGCTTCTACACGGCAAACAAGCCGGGCATTGCACTTCGGCAGCTGCCAATGAGGACCTGACCACTGATGGTGCGACTCGTTGATCCACAGATAGCCCGTTCGGCGTAGGTCTCGGCAGTACAGATCGTTGCCCAGCACGGGCCCAGCACCCAAGCGAGAGTCAGTTCATGTGAAGTGCAGCTCTGCCACTCTTCAGCTGAAAAGGTGGAGGGTCGGCTAAAGGCAGCCTGAGGCACGACAACATTTCCCAGTGTATCTGTCGCGGCCCGCTCTCCTCCGTAGTTGGGTTGCTGTTGTTTCTCAGTTGCTCCGCCGCCGGCCCCCCCGTTTCGCTTGCGGGTATGATTTTGGTGGGTAAGGTCAAGCTGCTGGGGGGGGGGGGGGCACGCGCAGCTTTTGTTTCCCTCCCCTTGCATCCCTGATGGTGCCGTGCATAGATTTGCTGCCAAGCAACACTTTGTCTGCCAGGAAAAGAAGCGGAGAAAGTGCGAAGGCACACTTCGGTGTCTTCGGTAACTCCTCGCAAACGGCGTGCAAGCCCCACAAATGAATGAGCAACAGGAGTTCCCCAAAGATGCACGCCTATATCGCAGGTACTTCAAACATGCCTGTGCGCCGAGAGGCCCGACCCAGTCCCTTGAGCTCTTCGTCAGGTTTCGCTAGCAAGCACATATCCTTGATGGGCACATCTTGCGCAGTACTCTTCAGGCTCTGCTGACTTGCAGATTCGGAACCGTAAAAGCCCACTCCTGCAGAACTCTGACAGGCGATGCAACGAAAGAACGTGGTCCTGCATGAGGGCCTGAGGAGATGATCACAGCAAGGCACAAGCCAGTCCTTGCCATCGGGTCCGAGGCCCTTTGCCTCGAAGACTTTCTGCTCCACTTCATGGATACCTGTTTGACACACAATGATCAAGCTTCATGAGAAAACTCGAACTCGGATTGATCTGAAACCATCGGGACTGTGGGGCATGACAAACGAGCTCCGTGTCGGGATGCTTTGGAGAATGTCAGCTTCCCAGAGAGTGCCAGACTCGTGTTCCACTTCCTCTGCACAAAGAAAGGTGGGAAGGCAAGGCTGACATCCTCAGGGCGGCTAAGGATGGAGTGCAGGTCGAGGCTCGTATATGATGTGCAGATAGAACATTCGCTCAGATCCTCGGACAAGTATCATTTCGCGACTACAAGCTCCAAACTCAAGAACTGAAGAGTGTCGCATCGTGCTTTAGCGCAGTGGCCAGAAGCCGGGACATCAAATCTCCAAACTAATTCTGCAAAGCTCGCTCCATCAAATCTTCACAGCCAGGACAAGCCAAGGCAACCTGACAAAGCCCGAGCACGGATGGAACAGGACTCCTTCAACACACGACAGGCCGCCAGGCAGGCTTCGGCCTCCTTGAGACTTCGGCCTGCATCCTGCCTGCACAGCTCTCCCAAGCTCGCAAATCGCCCAAAAATCGCAAAGGTGCATTCACTTGGAGTTCACGACACGCCTCTTTTTGGCAATGTGTTCCTGACACGGTCTTCACACCGGAGCATCTGAAACTTCTGCTGACGGACATTGACATAGCTGTGACCAGCAGGTGCGAGCCAAGTATCTCGAAGAATGACAGGCACGATATCATTTGGGCGGGGGTCCAGTATCGGAACACCCAGTAGCAGCAGAAACCCGATGAGCAGGAAGCATGACAGAAGGCAGCAAAACCCGCCGAAATAGAATCCTTGAGCACAAACATCCAACGCTCACGTGCTCAAGAGGTTTAAGCATGCCGTCCAATGCAGGAAAAATAGCTTTCCAAGCGACTCCATGGGCTTGCCTGGATGCTTTGCACTAGCCACATCTCGTGATGATGCTCGTCATGGCCTCCTCCGCCTGAGTTTACCGACACAACCTTGCCATGCTGCTCAATGACCTCGCAACGCTTGCTGTTAGCCAAAGTCACCAGGCCTTCGACAGCATGCTCCCCATGGCCGGCGAGCGTGCCGCTCACATCTGTATGAGGAACATCGTTCGAAGCTACAGCTCCTCCAAAACTGGCGGGCTGCGTAGTCATTGTCAGAGACGGTGTCCCGGCATGGCCGAAAGAGCCGCCAAAAGACTGGCCGAAGGATTGGCCTAGCAACGGGTCCCCTGCGGGGTTGTAGCCTGCAGTCTGCGCAGTCCAGTGCGGGGGGATGGCCGTAGGCGCTTTCGGTCGGGAAAGCGGCCAAGAGCTCCCCATCGCTGGCATGGGCTGCATTGGTGGCTGCATTGGTGGCTGCATCGGTGCCTGCATGGGTGGCTGCATCGGTGGCTGCATGGGTGGCTGCATCGGTGGCTGCGCGGGATACTGCGCAGGATACTGCATCGGAGGCATCTGAGATGGCATGTGTGGTCCCATCTGTTGACCAGGTTGGTGCGGCATCATTTGCTGCGGCCATGCTTGTCCGAGCCCCCAACTTGGGGGATGCTGCGGTGGGTATGCGCCAGGCCTTCCCTGGCCCTGGCTTGGATACATGGTCAACTCACGGCATCACATCAGCGGCAACATGGGTTTGATGTTATACACGGCAGCAGAGGTGCTACAAGCTTGACGCAACAATGCGTGCAAGTGCATTGGACTCGCGATTTGTGTGGTTCACAATAAGCGACTGCATGAGCACAGCTCGTCAAACTCCAGCAAATGCTTTTGAGCCACAACAGTGCATCAATGACCTTGCATTCAGGATGTGCCTGACATGGCACTTCTGGAAAACGCTAACACAAAATTGGACAAGAGTTCTTACTCAGCTGAAAAGCTGCTGAATCAACCCAGCTTGTCCATGTACCTGTATGGTGTAATCGTGTAGCGTCAATGCTGCCTAAAGCCGATGTGTAGTTTTTTCCACGTGTTGTCTTGGATTCAAAATGGTCTGCAAGCCTGCAAAGTCAATGGAGAACAAGTCCGTCACAAAATACAAAGATATGAAATTGTAACCTCTTTCACGAGATTTCTTGTCGTACTGCCGGGCTTCCGGTACCGAATACGCGGTTAAATGTACGCACTCCTACCATCCCTTTTCTATCAGTTGACATACAAACCGGAAGTCCAACCGCTCAGCAGCTGGCTTACTCTCGGAAAGGATCATTTGGAGTGCTAGGGCTACTAGGCCAGAAACTATGTGCATCCCATTTTTTTCGAGAATTGCACGGAAACAGGAATGCGTGTTGGGATCTTTTTCTGCACCGGCAAGAACACTGCGGTTCTCTGACAAAGCTTTTTCGAACGCGTAAGGCTCTTCGAAGCGAGCCCATCACACCGACCTATCCTTATTTTGTTTACTGGTGGCTTAAATTACGTCTTTGGCCCCTGGGAGGTTTGTGATTAACTTTGGCCCAGAACTGACGGTCTTGGCATCTTGGATGTACCTTCCTAAAGAGTGATGCATTGTCCATCCAGACTTATCCTGAGGAGCTGTGAGCATTCGTTATATGTTGGTATGTAGGGAGATCATATAATGCATGCGTGATGTGCTCATGCGAGGGGGCAGCATCAGAAAGGCGATGATCGATTCTGAAAGTTTAAAACCTTTTACCAAAACTTCCCTTTAAACCACTGAACGGACGCACTTCACTTTTCCCGCTACGTGCGCTGTCTTGAGCCTCCGTTTGGCCTACGGATGCACAGTGGTGAGACATGCGATATTGGGCTACAATACCGACTATGCTTCAAATGAAATGTTTGTTACGCCCTCTCGAAACGAGGTGGTTATTTCACCTTGCTTCGACTTCNGACATGCGATATTGGGCTACAATACCGACTATGCTTCAAATGAAATGTTTGTTACGCCCTCTCGAAACGAGGTGGTTATTTCACCTTGCTTCGACTTCAAACATTTGACCATCGTTCACCTCATTTGTCGCATGCTCATCTGAGCGTCTTCATTTCTCACACGCTTCACTTTGAGCATCTTTATCGCTTCATCTTCACCTTGCTTGATCGTAATGGTCGTAGGCGATCTTCTTTGTAGTCCTGTAATGGAAAATTGTAAAACTGACCATTGTGTTTCACAACAGTCGCACTTACGAAACCCTGGCTAAGCATGCGCTCTCACTCTTTTTCCATGTCGCGGTTCGCGAAATAGTCTTTCTGCCTTTGGCGGTAGTTATTGCCTTGGCGAAACTTGACGTTTTGGGATTTAACCCATCGTTGTGCTCGTANTCGCGAAATAGTCTTTCTGCCTTTGGCGGTAGTTATTGCCTTGGCGAAACTTGACGTTTTGGGATTTAACCCATCGTTGTGCTCGTAGTACTTTGACGTATGCTTCTTCAGCACAAAAGACTTCTCTTCCACTTTTGGCCTTTTCCAGCCTTCCTTTTTCGCACAGCTTTATTTTCCGTGCTTCGTGAAACAGCTTTGCTTGGGCTTTCGCCCTCATTCTCCTTTCTCCCATCTTTCCTTTCTCACATCTTTGACCCTTGTTTATACTCCTGGTCACGGAGTTTTCTGGTTGACCCCTTGTTTATACTCCTGGGTACGGAGTCTTTTGTTTTCTCACTCGAGATCGCTNCTCACATCTTTGACCCTTGTTTATACTCCTGGTCACGGAGTTTTCTGGTTGACCCCTTGTTTATACTCCTGGGTACGGAGTCTTTTGTTTTCTCACTCGAGATCGCTCGTCTGATCCTTGTCGATCTTCTTGTCCTTCCGCTTTTGCACTTTAGCGGCTCCTTCGATGATCTCAGAGCTATCCGAAGCTCTCCTCTTCTTTTCTTTCTTTTCCTTCTTNTTTCTTTTCCTCCTTTGGAGGATCTCGCGAACTTCCTTTCGCTTGGTCCGCTTTCTTCCTTCTCTTTTCCTCAGCTCTTTCTTCACCACTTGACTTCACGTCTTCTGGTACTGAAGTCTGGCTTCATCCTTTCCAATCCCCATGAGGGGTTTGGTGCCTTTGGCTTGTCGCTAGCCTTTCCATCACTATCAAGAAACTTCTCCACTTCCTTGCGATGAAAGCAAATATCAGGAAATGGGATCCCCATCCCAGGTAAGGCTTGTCTTGGCATTGAATCTTCTTCAGGTACACGTAACAGTTACCGCAAAACAGGTGTCGTCCTTGAATGATTGTCTGCGGTATATCTGCCTTGAGACGCTTGGCCTCCTCATACATTTTCCAGCAATCAGCTGCTTTGTGACCTGTTCCTTTACACCGAAAACAATTTAATTTATCTTCGTACTTCGTCAGCCACTTCTTATCAACATTCTCCAAATTTCTTTCATCTTCACTTCCTTTCTGGCTGAGCTTCTCTGGCGTCCTTTTTCTTTTTGGTTCGCCTTCAGGTTCACTTGGTCTCTGTCGACCGATGCTTTCGGCTGCGGCCTTTGCCTCGTCCAACTTCTTCTTAAGCAGCTCTTGCTTGTCTTCATAATCTTGCATCATCTGCTGCTTCTTCTTAATATCTTCGGGCATCTTTTTCGCTACTGGCTTCTTCTCCTCTTTCTTCTCTACTGGTGTGCCCTGCGCTGGTGTTCCTGCAGCGCTCATCGAATCACCTCTTTTCCTTTCTTTTACTTTTGCCATTAACTCAGACAACGTCTTGCGTTGCTGCACCACGGCNTCTACTGGTGTGCCCTGCGCTGGTGTTCCTGCAGCGCTCATCGAATCACCTCTTTTCCTTTCTTTTACTTTTGCCATTAACTCAGACAACGTCTTGCGTTGCTGCACCACGGCCTCGTTGGGCCTTTCATACAACCTTTGCAGCTCTGGAAACGCATCTTTCATCTCCCCGAGGCATATATCGGTGTTCGTTAGCAAAGAACCAAAATGCTCGCATGCCATCTTTGCAACTTCCACCGCTTCAACATTGGCCCTTGCGGCCTGGTAGTCCGTTTCCGCTTCTTTGATCGATGCCTCCTTTTGCTGCACTTTTCTTTCGAGCTCCCTTTCCAACCCCTTCACGTAACTCTTGAGCTCTTCTTGGGCCTCGTTGACCCTTTTCGCTGCTTTCTTTACATCATCACTAAGAATCGACAACGACTCTTCACTTTCAATTCCACTCTTTCCTTGAGTTCTCTTACTCGAAGTCCATATCCATCCGGTAGGCTTGATACCGGTTTCAACGTAATCTCGCGCAGTAAATTGAACTGTCTTTCAAGATCTTGAATTGGTAGACCTACTCGAATCTTCTGCGGTTCCTCCGGAACGTCTGTCGTGATGACAGGCCATAGGGACTGCGTATAGATATCAAAGTCAGTTTTCAACCGACGCCTTTCTTCCTGGTCCCTTTTTTCTTCATCGACTTCTATCTCTTCGGCCTTTCCTGCTGCTATTTCTTTGTGTCTGCCTCTTCGGCCTTTCCTGCAGCTGTTTCTTTGTCTGTCTCTTCGGCCTTTCCTGCTGCTGTTTCTTCGTTTGTCTCTTCGGCCTTTTCTGCCAGACTTTTCGCTGCTTCAGCGACTTTTCTTCTTCTCTCTTCCGCATCTTCCTTCATCTTCTCCAGATCTCTGTTCCGGCCTTTCATAACCGATTCCTGCTTCAGCTCTTCCGCGGTTTTCTTAAAATCTTCCTTCTTCTCCTCATCGCTGCTGCTGCTTTCGCTAGAGCTTTGCTTTTCTTTCTTTTTCTCCTTCTCTCCTTCATCCTTTTTCTCTTCTTTCTCATCTTCACTACTTGTTGGGTCTGAGCCTGCCTCGCTTACTGGCTTTTTCGCGAGACCGCTTCCCACCGGAAGGGCAACAAACAAGTCGAGAGACACTTGATCTTCACCTTCTGCAACTGAACATCTTTCCTCAATCTTTTTCTTAAGCTGTCTCTCCACAAAGGACACGCTTGCAATACTTTTTGTCTTGCCCATCAGCTTCTTCAGATCATCGTCACTAGCCATCTTTCTTTTCTTTCTGTTCTCCTCCTTTTCTTCCTTTTTTCTTTTTCCTTCCTGGCTGCCTCTCTGCAGCGGCTTGATCTGAAAAATGGCGGCGGCAACACATATGAACCATGACATGAACATCATGCAATTCATCCACATACTCACTGTGCTTCCCAGTCCTTCTTCATCTTCTCTTTGAGCTTCTGCCAAACTTATAAGCACAGCTGTCGTTACCGCTTGGATCATCCTTGTAACCGTCTTTTCATCAAAACTCATCTTGCTTCTTGAACTTGCTCTTCTCACTTCTTCTTCTTGAACTTCTTGTGCTTCTTGATCAAGGTACTCACCGACATATCCCAGTGTAACCATGTATTTCTTTATCTTGTCNAACTCATCTTGCTTCTTGAACTTGCTCTTCTCACTTCTTCTTCTTGAACTTCTTGTGCTTCTTGATCAAGGTACTCACCGACATATCCCAGTGTAACCATGTATTTCTTTATCTTGTCATGCGTCAGTGATTTTGTACCAAGGTCCAAGGGATTGTCCTTACCCTTTATCGCTTTGATAATGAGCTTAGGGATTCTTTGTATCCATAAGAGGTCCACGTCAAGATGACGTGCCTTTCCTAAACCCTTTCTCGCGATAAGCTGCCGTGAGCTTGACGAATCTGAAATCAGTACAAGTCTGGGTTCCACACCCAGAATTCTTTCCAACAATCCTTTCAAGAAAACTCCTTCAGATAGGATTGACGTTGCGGCAATTGTTTCTGCCTCGCATGAGCTTAAAGCTACGCTTTTCTGCCTTTTACTCTGAAAATGAACCAAATTGCCGTTGACCATTATCACACCGCACGACACGCTCTGCCTTGACTCGCGGTCTGCTGCCCAAACACTGTCACTGATAACTTCAATCAGTGCTGGCACTTTGTAATTGTCTCTCTCAACATCTTCATCATCAGTGCCTCGATTTCTCATTTCGCTAAAACTCTTTCCCGGATAACTTCTCTTGNATGCTAGATCCGGCGTTCCTTTCAGATACTTTCCAACGTATCTCAACATCTCCATATCAGCTTCAACCGGTGCTGCTAGCTTCGTAGAAAGTTTCTTCAACACATACATGATATCTGGCTCTCTGGCGCTAGATACAAGAGTATACCAACTCCTTTTCGGTATGTGTGGTGGTCCTCCGCGCTCAGCGGATTCATTCCGTCTTTCTTTGCTTGAAAGGACCTTCCGTTGTCCGATGGACATGGCAATCTTTTTGGATAAGCTCCTTCAAGTTTCAACACTTCAACCAATCCTTCGATGTACTTTGGGTTCATAGTGATTTCCACATCGCCCTCATGAGTCGACTTGAAACTTCTCTTCAAGAAACCAATAGAACCTTCCTTTTCATCCAATGGTCCTTCAACTTTGAGCTTCAATCCTTTGCTTTTCAGAAACTCCACCAATTTTTCAAAATCCTCTTTCGATGCATAAAGCTCCATGTCGTCGACATGAGTCAATAAAATGATTCCTTTTCCATTCCTGTTCGGCATCTTAGAGAATAATGCTGGCAATCCATCATCGCTTTTCATTCCATACTCTTCCAGGTATCCTTTCAACTTGTTGAACCATGCGCTTGATCCAATCCTTTGGCCTGGCAGTGTAAACCCTAACTCATAATACTCACCATCGACTTCTACCACTGTTGGTTCTTCTTGTTCAACCATCCAATAAGCATCTCCAACATCAATGCTTCTTATAGTGAGTATCCTTCTGAAGACGAAAACAACGCTGAAAGTAACTTCACCGTGCTTGCCACACCTGTTGGGGAAAACAAACTTGCAATATCTGTATCTCCCAACCATCGAAACTCTCGCGNCTTTCTCTGTGTCTCCAGTCGTACACTACTTTTGTTGACAAAAACTTGTACTTTGTCAAATCTGCATCCTTTGGCAACTTGTTCAGCACTTTCATCTTTGTCAGTCTTTCAATCTCATGAGCTCTTGACACACCGTCTACTTTTGCTAGTTCTTCACCTTCGATCTTTGGTGGTCCACTTTCGAAATCATTTGACCATGTAGGCATTCCTTCAGGGATTTCTTCTTCACCATCTGATTCNCTTTTGCTAGTTCTTCACCTTCGATCTTTGGTGGTCCACTTTCGAAATCATTTGACCATGTAGGCATTCCTTCAGGGATTTCTTCTTCACCATCTGATTCACACCACCATTCATCTTCTCCAATCTCAGCTTCAATATTTTCGAACTCATCAAGATCAACTTCTTCATCATCGTGGTACTTTGGTAGTTCCTTCCTCAAGAAGGGTTCTATCTTCTTCACACTTCTTGCTGCGATCACTCTTCTCACCGTGCTTGANTCAAGAAGGGTTCTATCTTCTTCACACTTCTTGCTGCGATCACTCTTCTCACCGTGCTTGATGGTTCACCTACTGCGATAAACTTCTCTGGCCTTTCTTCAACTTCTGTTGTTCCTTCACCCAGTCTTTGACGAACTGCTTCTGGTTCTTCGCCTCTTTCCAAGTTCCTCTTTGGCGAGGTAGGTGGTCCACCACCTGTATCTGGTATCATCTCTTCTGATCCATCACTTCGTTCACTTCTTCTTCTTGTCACTCCTTGACCTCTACTGCTTGAACTGCTTGATGAACCCATTTGACCNCTTCGTTCACTTCTTCTTCTTGTCACTCCTTGACCTCTACTGCTTGAACTGCTTGATGAACCCATTTGACCTTCACCTGGATCTTCGTTTTCATCTTGTTCATCATCACTTGGTGGATCTGACGCTGCAACTTGGCTTGGACTATAATCTTTCAACTCATCTTCTTCTTGTCCTTGTTCTCTTCTTGGTACCGCTTTTGGTTCATCACCGATTCCAGCCGTGATCTCAATTCCGCTGCTGGGCGGAAGCCTTTTCATTGTCTTTGTCTGCTTTCTACCCACAAGGGTATCCTGAACATAATTCCATGGCGTTCCTGTCGCCTCTGCGAGAACTTCTACATCGTACAGTGGCGCGCGCTGCCGCATCGTTCTGCACTTCACGATACCTTTTCTCGTACTCACTAAATTGAGATTACTCACTGAGTCCTTACCTACAAAGATACCTTTCATCCAAGGTTCACCCTTTTCTTTCACCTTTGGCACAGGTTTTGCCAACACAACGCTTCCCCATGGTGACAAAGTTCCTTTGTACTCTCTGTCGAATAACACTTCGAAAGGTGTTGATCCTTTCCTTACAACAAACCTGTTCAACAAGAATGCTGCATGTCTTGCTGCCCACGGGTATAGCGTACTTTCCGATGTAATCTCCACTTTCGCTTTTGACTCAACTCCGTACACTAAGGTCTTTGACAAGTTCCTCACAGTTTGAACCCATCTTTCAACTTGTAACCCTTGGTGTTCATCTGGTGCCGCATCTTGTACTTCTGTGTCAAGATTCTTCATTTTCCTGATTCCTTGCACCTTTTTCCTCAGTGATATCATTGCAGGTTCTGTGTCTGTTCTGAGTATCACTTTTGAATTCAGCAACATCAACACTCTGCATACTTCTTCAACCAGGTAAGGTGTTGCTTCTTTTGTTGGTACTGGAATCACATGAACAAACTTAGTAGCTTGATCAACCATCACTAACCCAATAGTCAGTGCATCTTTGTTGTCCTTTGTGTTCTCTTCATCTCT
>BGNK01000826.1:173651-196828 GCA_003297005.1 Symbiodinium sp. clade A Y106 | reverse complement strand
GGGGGCCGGGACCCGAGAGCATATATATATATACATATATATATATATATATTTGTTTATTTCTTTATTTATTTAGATAGTTTGGGGAGGTCCCGCTGGTCTGGGGCGGGAAGGGTTAAGATAGTTTAGATAGTTTGGGGCGGTCCCGTTGGTCTGGGGCGGGAAGGGTTAAGGTTTAGATAGTTTAAATGGTTTAGATAATTTGGGGCGGTCCCGCTGGTCTGGGGCGGGGAGGGTTAAGACAGTTTAGATAGTTTAGCTAGTTTGGGGCGGTCCCGCTGGTCTGGGGCGGGAAGGGTTAAGATAGTTTAGATAGTTTTTCAAAAGTTTAGATAGTTTAGATAGTCTGGGGCGGTCCCGCTGGTCTGGGGCGGGAAGGGTTAAAATAGTTTGGATAGTTTAGATATTTTAGATAGTAAATAGTTAGATAGTTTAAATCATTTGGGGCGGTCGCGCTGGTCTGTGGCGGGCAGGGTTAAGTTTAGATAGTTTGGGGCGGTCCTGCTGGTCTGGGGCGGGAAGGGTTGAGATAGTTTCAATAGTTTAGATAGTTTGGGGCTGGTCTGGGGCGGGAAGGGTTAAGCTAGTTTAGATAGTTTTAATACTTCAGATAGTTTGGGGCGGAACCCGCTGGTTTGTGGCGGGAAGGGTTAAGATAGTTTAGATAGTCCCGCTGGTCTGGGGCGGGAGGGGTTAAGATAGTTTAGATAGTTTGGAGCAAGTTTGGGAGGAACGGGTATTGGCCCAGGGAGTTTGGGCGACCAACCCAACCCCCCAAACTCCCTAAACTCCTTAATCTCCCTACACTCTCTATTTAGGGAGTTTGGGGGTCTGTGGGGAGGGATTCGGGAGGGAGTTTAGGGAGTTTGGGCGACCACCCAAACCCTTCAGGGAGTTTGGGGGGTCTGCGGGAAGGGATTGGGGAGTTTGGACGACCACCCAACCCCCCAAACTCCCTAAACTCTCTATTTAAGGAGTTTAGGGAGTTTAGGGGTCTGCGGGAAGGGATTCGGGCGGAAGACACACGACTTCCTCGGTGTCTTTGTTTTTTTGTCTTTGTTGCTTTAAGATAATACAAGGTAACGAAGGAAAAGAAGCATGCTTCTATCACACTATGTAAAACAGCCCAGGCAACTATAAAGGTAAACGAGTGTTGTTATTTGAATGATTCAAACACGCTTTCATTATACTACACTGTTTTAACCCATTCAAATGAAGCGCACAAAAGAACCTAAGAGACCTAATGTTACACCCCGGATTGTCCCATCCTTCCCGTAATCTAAGCTTGGGACCTTCTTGTATGACCTAGATTCTAAGGTATACGCTGTTGCCTTCATTTCTTTAAACAAAGGGCGCAAGACAATGTATTGAAGGTAGTGAAGGGAAGCGTGCTTGCGTCCTTGGAGTTTAATTGAAGGTAGTGAAAGCCAGGCAATTCAGGAACTAGCGAAGGTTGGACGTACCTCGACAATAGAATCCCAGCTTAGTAGGTTAGGCGTAACAATGAAGAGAGTAATTTGCTTACCTTGTTTTGTTTCATTTCAATGTAAGCGAGAATGGAACGAAACAATTAAAGCAAATACGAATGGAATGACTGTTCCCAAGCTTAACTGTGGTGTCTCGTGTCGTTCCTTCCTGTGTGCTGTGTGTTGAGGAAGAGAGACACTGAGGGAACGCAATCGTGATTTCTTCATTAAAACACAACGCACACAACAAGAAGGCAAAAAGCCAAAAATTAGCTCAAGAATGCTTGTTTCAATTCATTCCAGTATCGTTGCTGAACTAATTTAGGCCTTTGGGAAACAGGAGTGACAGAAGCTTGGAATCTAGGTCATGCGTTCGTTCCAGAAAGCCTAAATTAAGCATGAATGAACAAAGCATGCACTAGTTTCTTTTATCTTTGTTCAAGTTTTTGGCTTTTGGCTTCCTGTTCCTTTCCCTTCATTCTCTTTCTGTCTTGTGCTTACTTAAAATAAACAAAACAAGTGAAATAACAGAACATGTTTTGCTTTATTCGAATAAACTCTACACACCACTGCACCTTTTGGGTCGCTGTTTGCTTTCTGTTTCTTTGCGCTCAGTTCACGCTTTCGTTGTAATGTAAGCTAAAAAATCAAACAAACACAGGAAACAAAACAAGGACGCAACCATGAAGAGCGGAGCGTGAGTCTCTTGACTTTGGGGTTTCTTGGATGACTTGAAGAACCATCGCAGCAGGAAGCCGTCTACAGCCCAGGGTTTACCTTAGAATCCTCCTTTAATAGTTTATGGCCACCCTTTCCTTTAGTTCCTTTTGCTTCCTTGTTTTTGCTTATTTATAATGAAGAATGAAGCATGAAATAAGCAAAAGAAGGAGCCAAAAAACCAAGAAAATAGGACGTCAACCTCCCGTCGAACCTTCCGGAGTTTCTCTATCTTTAAAGGGTCACATTGATTGAAAAAAGAAGTGCTGGAACGAGTGGAGTGAGAGGGAAGCATGCTTGCTTCATAACTAATTTTGCCCTTTTGCAACAGGAAATGAAGAGAAAAGACCAAACTGAAAAGGGCAAAAACACGCACTACATCCATGTCGTTTGTTGTTTGCCTTTGTATTTAGTTCTTTTCGTGACTGGCAGTTGCTTCCTTCCTGTGGTATGTGGAAGCACGAACCAAAGAAAGCAAATGAATGAGCCGTGGATTCCAGGGTCAAGTGAGTTAAGCTTAGAGTTAGGCGTTGGCCTTCTGTTCCAATGCCTCGGTTCTTTCTTGCCAATAGACCTCAAATAAAGTGTAAAAGGAAAACGACAAGGGAACGCATGCTTTTTATTCTTTCACCTTTTTATGTTGATTCTTTTGGGGGGTGCTTTGTGTTTCTTTCGCTAGTTGAACTCTTGTGCTGTCTTAAATTAAACTGGTGAAAGAAGTGAAATGAAGCAGGCTATTACTTCGCTTCATTATCTTCGTTTCAGATAATTCAGTGTTGAATTTGGGTCTTTTTCCAGAACCAATAGATGACTTGATTGGTGGTTCCTCATTTAAGTGGGTTAGTAGATGCAGGTAGAAAATGAGAGGGGGAAAAGACCGACTTCTTTTTAATTGAAACTAATTATTGAACGCACGCGTTCAATTACAAATAAATGTGACCTTTTGCAATCGCATGCCAGGTGTGCTTTTTGCTTTATCAAATAAAAAGAACACGCTTCCGCGTGTTGTCTTCATTGTTTCTCTTATCTAACTAAACCACAGAACGAACCGCATGCTACATCCAGAATTCGGGAAGCTTGGAAATGACTCGACCAGGAGCCACCAATCCAGAAGAGACCGCATGTTATAATCTTTGCTTCCCTTGTGATCTACCACCGAACCCTCTTGTATGCTTTGGTCCTGGTGTGATGACGGGTGCAGTGTGCCTAATATAGACAAAAGATAAACGAAGTGCAGGCTTTCAATCAAATTGAGGCAGCCACAAGACCCTGCAAGCTGGGTGATAGATGACCTGGCTTCCTGGGTGAGCATTTTGTTTGATTAAAATGAAGAAAGCCTGTGTTCCTTACGCTCTTCCAGTTCGCTGCTTTCAGAATATTCCCTTGTCCTTTAACTTTAGGCTGGGGGAATGAGAGAGAGCGACGTGCGAGAAGGAGCCGTGTGCTGGATTCAAGTGTCAAGTCACCGCATGAAAGTCCGAAAGGTTTAATTCACATGAGCAAATTCCGCACGTTCCACTTACTTCATCCTCGATCTACAGGCTACAACATCAGCAGCCAACAGACGTTCCTCATTCTCGATTACTTGGTGTCTACTGGTGAGTCAAAATGGTAGGTCAAGAGAGTCGAAAGACCCAAAGAAAGCATGCTTCCTTTCACTACGCTCAGTCCATTATCTTTACTTGGTTCTTTTGACCTCTGATATTATGAGGAGAGATGAATGAAGAAGGAACAAAGCTTACCTTTCAGGATCTTCTAGTGATTCTAGTGGATGAGCTGCTGTGAGGATTTGTTGCCTGTGTTTCTGGGTCAAGTGTTTGCTTGGATTGCATGTTTGTTTGTGTTAGTTCAAAGTAACAAAGGCCCCTTCTTCATCGTCTGTTTTCCTCCTATAAGCTGTTATCTTCTTGTTTGGCTGGTCACTTGGCTTCCTTCATTTGCGTGGTCCTCTTACTTACAAATGAACACACACTTCTATTTGTTACGCTAGCTTCATTTGAATGAAGAAAAAAGCAAAGAAGGAAGCCAACCACTACGTCAAACCTTCCTTGTTCACTGTTCAGCTTTCGTTTGGTTTGATTGAAAGAAACGTGCCTCCGCTGTTCCATAACTCATCAAACACAAAACAACACGCCCAGTTTTAAATCTTTCGCTTTTCCCTCTGATTCGCTTCATGCTTGCACTCTCTTCTTTCACTACACTATAACCGAACAACAGAGAAGAGGAAAGATAAAGATAAATTCGAATGAAGACTCCAATACTTGTTTATGTCGTTCCTTTGTGTGTTCCACCGAAAATAGCCGAACCAAAGGAAACAAAACTTACTTCATATTCTACTTTTCGAACCATCTCCTGAAATCTACCCACCTGTTATCCATATTATATTCAGGTCATTCTTGGTGGGTTTGTTGGGTGGTTTTGGGTGTTGCGTGGAATGAAGAAAGACAAGTGAGAGAAATGAGTGTGTGCCTTCTTCATTCACGAACACAACAATGAAAATCACAGCAACAAAGGGTCGTTTAAGTCTTTGTGTTTTTTATTCGTTTCGTTCGTGCTTCCATTGCAACAGAACCAAGTGTAAAGGTAAAACAAAGTAAGAAAAGACCAAAGGCAACAAATGACACAACCCTGGAATGTACGGCTACGTTCGCTCCTCATTCCACTCACTGAAGCGAGTGTCCAATTTTCAATTTGAAGAAAGAAAACGTGCGCCCACTTACCTCTCTTTTCTTCGTTTGAAGATGAGGCCTTTTCCCTTTCATAATAGGCTCTGGGTTGATGCTTACCATCACAACACACCAACAGCATACCAATGCTCATTCCTTTCTTTTATTGAGTTCAAAACACTGTAGTGAAGCGAAAGCGTGTTTCAACCCTTTTATTTTGCCCCCCTTTGTTTCGTTTAAGTCAACTGAACAAGCACTAATTACGTCTGTTTCAGTTGAATTAAATTGAACAAAGGACTCCCTTATGTTTTGATTGATGAGCGAATGAAATGAAGCGGACGTTGTAAGTTGGAAGTAAAAAGGAAAGAAAGAAACAAGGGAAGCAAATGCGTGTTCTCTCTCACCAAAAAAAACACGACCCACGAAGGAACCACGGGCTCTATTGACTCGACGCAAAGTGAAGAACCAAAGGCGTGCGTCAAAGGCAAAGAAGCAAATGAGCGAAACGTAATGCGTGGTTTTGCTTTCATTCAACAACGCACACCATTCGCTTCACTCATTTCCCAAACTCTACTGTAGCATTGTGTGGTATAGCTTCTTTTACTATCACATGGCTTATATCGGATGTTGTTGTCTTATTATAAACAAAGGAGAGAGTCACATTACACAAAGGTTGCCTCATTAATATATATATATATATACACATATATATATATGCACATATACACATATGTATAACAAAATATATGTATATATACATATATGTATATGTATAGTGTGTGTATATATATATATTTACATATAAAGGCGTACACACTTTTAATCCTGACTTCTAGTCCTGAAAAGAAAAGGAATGACAGATGGCATGATCGTGGTAATCATCACTATATTGAACCGCTCCCTGGCAGGGGCCCCAGTCACTCACGGGCGGGAAGTTCAATAGGCATCGGTCGCCAGCTGAAACATCACTGGGCGACAGCTTTGGACACCCATCTCCCTGTCGCCGGCCCACCTGACAAGCTGCAGACCTTTGTCCAAGTTGCAATCCTCGGCAGTAATATGTGCAACCCAAGCACAAACCACAATCGAGCCACCCGCGGACATGAAAGCGGACATGAAGGGAAAACCATAACAGCATTCATCTGTGTATCTGTGTGTGTATGTATCGTGCATGGATGCATGCGATCATGTCAAAACAAGTATGCAAACAGATTGGGCGCAAACGGTAAGCCGCCACCGGCACCGGCATCACGAGAAACAACAACAACAACACCACCACCACCACCACCAGCCGGAGAAGCAGCCGCTGCAAGGACCTTGCGTAAACTCCCACCACAACATATACCTTCCATCATGCATTCCATCATGACCGTCCCCAGCATCGTCCACAGTGCCTGTACACAACGATACACACAACCAGCATGGTGGACGACAAAGGCCTGCCCGCTGGAAGCTCAAGCGCGTCTTGCGCTGCGTCGAATTCCCGGGATCAGAGGCATCAGATCGAAGCGAGTTTGATCGTGTAAAGTCACAGCAGATAACATACCATTGAAAGTTCTGCGTTTCGAGGCTTGCAGTTTCTTCGAGTCTGGAAATCTGATTTGGAACAAGCACAGACTGGCTTGAAGGCTTTTGCTTGCAGTCCATCTCATGAGACGACGATGCTTACAAACGACACAGAAATTCGCCTAACCCCTTCCTTCCACACAGTAGACACAGACCTGTCAGCACAGAAGGTACAATAGACTTGTAAACGGCCCAAAATCTCCTCGCGTGGGCTTCGAAGCTGATCATCGTGTCGACATTTCATTCTTGATGTTGATTGAATAACCATGTTTAGAATGTTACGGACCGATCATCTGTCACATGATGCTCCATGCATTGCGCAGTCACTGGCCGGGGCTCAAGTAGCAAGCCCGGCGAACCTCAGGCAGGAAAACTGTGTGCCTGCCTACTATCCACAAGTTTTCGGGAAATTAGAGCTTCGGGCTTGACGCCAAGCTCTAGGGCTCGGGCTGAGGGTTTGGTACAGAGGGCCGAATCGTTTTTCCTGATAGCCCCTATTTTCGCCCCGCAGGCCCCAAAACCTGATACAGTCTACTTGGGATCCTGAAACTCCAAGACATCACCAGCTCCCTGAACCGTATTGAACAAAAAAACCCTATTGACAGACATCACCAGAACACGAATCCTAAACTCCCAAACCCTGCACCAACAAAAACCTTGAACCCCCCTCTCAGCGGCCTTGAAAATCTCCTCGTTCCGGCACAAGAGCGCCTGAGAGGTTCGGCATCGTTCATACTGTGGCTGTTGGTCGTCATACGAGAACCACCAGGCTTTGTAGTCAGTAGCATACTAATCATACTACTAGTCAAACTAAAACCCTCAAATTGGAAACCATTGTGGGCTCAAGACAGCTGGAAGTTTCTGCTAGTCACAGAAACAACGACTTCTTGCAGCTGGTTCAGCTTTGTCGTGGCACAGTGGGACATGCTATATACCTCCCACCCTGAAATAAAGGAGTGGAACCACAGAAACAAACTGCACCACGTATCTGTCTGCGGCCTGATCTCTTTTAATTTAACTTGGCATCGCGTATGAAGAATGGCAGATACAGATGCAGATTACTCTATTGACTTGCGCTTTGCTTCAGCACGTCTGAGACGGTCTCGCCTACACACCTGCTCCTCGAAGCCTGAAGTCCTCACCCCACACCCCACACCCTGCTGATACAGTCTTCAGTTCTTACGAACCGAAGGCAACTCCGGGCCCTCGGCAGTTTAACAGATAAGGCGGTAGGATCTGTGTTGTCTATTATAGAAAGCAATCCCAGCGCGCAGCATGCCAGATTGCCCTACCCTGAGCCTGACATTCACGTTTTAAGCATCAAGAGGGCACCTGAAAAAACTTGAAAACCAAAGCTGAACCCACCCTAAGCCTGCACAACTCAGACGCTCAGAGCCCTCAAGAGCGCCCCAAGAAGGCTTCCCTGGGTGCCCGCCGCCTGCAGCCGTGCCACAGCCGAGGCGGGCCTCGGCGCCACCGAGGCCGTCGTGCTGGAGCCTCCAAGGCTTCTTAGTCTTGGGTTCCCTGGTGTTTCCTGGTGTTTCTTTTAACGGGTTATATTGGAGTGTCATAGCTTCTGATCGGCTTTAGAAGAGATGGCAACCCAGCGGCCTCCAGGTTCGAGCTGAACTGTGCACAGAGCAGATCAAGGGGCCAAGCAACTATCGGTAGACTGGTGAACGGAATCTCTCTCTCTCTCTGTCGAGACGTCGCAACGTTGCGGGGATGTGCCGTAGGATGGCCCCTGACTCGACATAGACCTTGCTTTGATCCTTAACTGAATCGCACCATTCCCGTGCAGTACCCTTACAATGCCGTCCGCAAGGCTGAAGCCTTAGAACCCGACCTGTGCACGGAAGCTGTCACACCAAACCCTCATCAAGCGGCTCAAAGCGACGACGCGGGTCGATGAAACTGAACAAGACTTGAGCAGAAATGAGCAGACTATATCGACTCGAATTTCCGGGAGCCAACTCTGAAACGAAGAGCCCAAAAAACCCGAAACTTTGAACCTCAAACTTTGCACCGAACCATGTAGCTTTGTAGTTTTTTCAACCCCAAGAACATCACGGAAGCCTCAAGACCGCATGCCTACTATCTCGGGTCCTTCGTCCCAGTTGTCGGAGGGCGGCTTGCGCCCACAAGGCGGTGCAGACTGGCAGCGGACCAGCTTCCTTCCGAAAGGCGACAGGAACAGAGCTTCCGGGCCTTCGAGGTCTGGGGGGTTTTGGGAATATTTGCGTGCGACCTCAATCCTAACAGATCCTTACCCTAATTTCAGAGTTCCCGTCCGCGGAGGCAGGAGGCCTGGTGGAGGTCTTATGGGTCTTGATCTGGTTCAATGGAACCATGTAATATAGCGGCCTTTAATAATTTGAACAGGCTTTTGGGGCGCATTATACTTTATATAACTCTAATAGGGAACCCCCAAACTAGTATGGCAACTATTTAGGCCCCTATATTAATGATATTGCCCACTCCTCCTTGACCACAGACCGGATTTGTGTTTCCATGTTGTGGACCATTGGAAAACGGCTGCGGAAACGCACCTCTGACTCACCGACTCTTCTGGCAAGCTCTGCCCTGCCGAAACCAACAAACCACCTCAAACCCTCAACCGGGGAAGTGCCTTGGCGCAGCTTCTGGCGCCTGAGAGCTGGCTTCCTCGAGCCTGTAGGCTCAGGACTCATGGCCTTCAGGGTTTGGGGTTGATGCTGTCCTTCGTGGACCATTGAGCAAAAAAGCAATCGCCACCAACATCCCAACACAACGAACCCTTCCACGCATCGCGGCATCGCCTGCCAGTCGCCGTCGACGGACGCTGCACGCTGGGAGTCTCGGGTCTGGCACAGGCTCGCAGGCTCTGGGACCGGTCAGGTGATGGTCTCAGTGGTCTCGGTCTTCAAACCCTCCCCCCATCTGCCGATCTTAGAAACACCACGAAGACAGGCTGCCGACGCACCGCTTACAGTAATCCCCGACTCTTCTGCCTAGAGTACCTGACCTATTGCAGGTCGCTAGCACCTGCTCGTTCGGGCAATTAGCATCGTACGTGTAAGACCAAATCCGCTACATGGAACCAAAGCCTTTGAGCTGACAATCTCATTGCGATCCGTCCGCGGTCGAGGCAACGCAAGCTGAATCCCAGATCTCGAACCCTCAGAGCCCGTGACCGTCTCAGAGCCAAACCCTATATGGCCCGAAACCGAGAGCCTGTGCACTTTGGGGTCGGTGAAGTCAGATCGATAGGCTGTCGAGGGCCTCGCTCTCATTCCCACAGAAGACATGAGAACGGAGCACCATCGCATGATCCACATAGTCACTTCGAAACCAGAGGCGAAATAGCAAAGCCGTTTAAAGCTGCGTCTTATTTGGAGCGAGTATCCATCGATTGCAATGGTCACAAAATCACAAATCGCAAAGCACCAATCCCTGCATACTGCAATCAGAAAGTTCCTTCAGCCGACACACCACCTCGGCTCTAGATGCTCAAAATGTCTTCTGGGGGCTGCAAGAGTAAGAGTTAAGCTCAGGACTCGGCTTCACTGTAGGAGACCGATTCGCGCATTGAAAGAACCCACTCGTGCACTAGGACGACGGGTTCACAGTCATTAGCGGGTCAGTGCACAGCGATGCGCACAATGACAACGCAATTTTCGCGGAGCAAAGTAGATTCAGTTTAGATTCGCCTACCGGCAGCTTCGGGCGCACGGAAGCCACGACTTTCACACATGGATGCGAATGCACATCTACTCTCGCGCACTGCAAACTTCCCGCACTGTCGGGTCCAAACCCCGAAAGCCAACAGACGTTAACCCCAAACACCGTTACTCAAACAAACCCGTACAGAAACCCAAAGATTCCCTAAACCCTTAGCAACGGTAACCCCCAAAGCCGTAACCCGTGTTTAATATTAAGCCAAGCAACTCCAACCCTAAACCTTACTCAACTCAATTCTGAAAACATCACTTTAAATTTTAAAGTCCCTAAAGCAGAAAAGACATAAACCCTACACACCGCCAGCCTTGGAAATCCTGCATACACCCCAACCAAAGCCTGTTGAATCGAGCATGCTTGCATCGCACGTGCTTCAACAAGGGTCACGTCTCCGTTCGAACCGGCAACCTCACCAGCCGAGCCCAGGGCGGATGATTGCGGCCCGGAAGGAAGAGATTGGACCTCTCCGATCGAAGCGCAAGGCACGTGCGAGTACACTGATACAAACATGCTGACATGCCGGGGTCAGAGAGCGATACAACTGACAGAGAACCTCCAAAGAATCAAGTCTTCCTGAGCATCCTGAACAGCACATCTGCCAATGGAGCGGTCCTTGGCGGCTTTGCCGGTTCGGTCCTGAACCTCGGAACCCGAGCTTGGGCACTTGTAGGATTTTCCCGTGTCCGACACAATGCTCAACAGAAGCACAGCCTTCACAAGAGCAAGGGCCGTTCAAGTCCACAAAGTGCCGACAATACCGTCTCCAGCTTCCTTCTAACACAGATAGCAACGAACCCAAGGGCACAAGTAGCAGATGCACAAGTCTAAGTCTCTCTTGATGGGCAACCGGCAAGGTAGATCTTGAGATTCCAGCTCCAAAACTCGAGAACAGACGCCACTCATCTCTTCTCTCGTGCTGATGGTCTCAAGTCGACTCTGAACCACAGAACCACGTACCGGGGCTTCCCGAGGCCCTTGCGCCCGATGCGGGGGCCCAAAGACCTGATGGGTGACAGACCTGCGAGGCGGACTGTGCGACTGAACGCCTAGCCCTGGACCTGGAGAGGCTGGGGTAAGGCTGAGCTTGTGGAATATCCTCAAGCAGGCTTAGGGTCTGCTTTCCTGGCATATGGATGGAGAGCGAGAAGCTTCGGCTACTGGGCGATTCTCAAGACAAAGATCTCGGGGTACCGCACCGGTAGATCGCAGACAATCTCGCAGAGGCATGCCCGAAGTACAGAAAGCTTGACTTAGCGGCTTCAAACAATAAGATCTGGAATTTGGGCCAGATGTTGTTGAGCCTGACTGGACTTCTTTCTCAAGCTTTAGATTTTGAGGGGGGATCCGTTTATGGTGCTGCCGTGAACACTACTATTGCAGGTACCAGTGTATGATTGGAAATTAACCGAAGCTTCAAAGCAGCACCGGTGACATTGCTGATCCCGGGCAGTATTCCTGGTCACCCAAGACGCCTCTTCACCAGCAGATCGCCTGAGGGCAGTGTGCTGCTGCGCCCGGCCTTTCTGCAAGTAAAGCAGCAAGACAGGAGAATGTTCAAAGACAGTGGCAAGAGATGGCAAGACTCAAATAATGATTGCTTGAAGCCGGCCAAAAGTCATTTGGAATGCTTTGGGTCCCCTGTTTGCTCTTGTCGCTGTACATCCAGATTCGAGATCCTCCCCCCATCTCAACCATTCAAGCGTCGTAGTCCAGCTCCGCTCCAGTCGAAGCTGAATGATTTTCTGGGGTTTGACGTTGAATAAGGTTTTTCAAGAATTACAATCTTAGTTCCCGTGGGTCTGAAGTTGAAGTGCCCTCAGATCTGTCAAACCCCATCGGTTAAATCCAGATCCCATCGGTCATTTCAAGATCCTATAACACTGCGATTTGAAATCGCTGCGGCTCAAACATCTAAGCGCAAGAGTATCAAGAGAAGATTTCTAATCATACTCTCGCGTTAGCGAGAGCACAAGCCAACCGAAAAGCACAGACAGATCACCACGTGACCAAGGCCGGCTAATACGCATTGCTCGCGAGCCACGGGCCTTTGGCTTAGCACTCTTCTGCCGAGCGCGGCCGGCCTCGCGTCGAGGTGCGCTGGCTGGGGTTCAGGGTTTAGGGTTCAGCGCAGCGGCAAGACTAGAGACCCACGCACACAAAGCGCTTCGGCTCAAGTCTCGAAGCTGTAGCTCTATAGAGTCTAAACTATATGCCGCTATGTTATCGTGAAGGAAACATCCTCCGTAAGTGGCCCAACGAAAAGCTTTTTGAATGAACGATGTGACAGACTCAGTACAGATGTGTTTGCGGCCTCCACCAGACCAGTATGGACCAGATCTATGCTCCGCTTCATGAGGCCAGTCCCTTTGATGAGCGAGGCCTCTTTGCGTGAGTAGCGCCTCCACGCCTCCTGCACCCGAATGGCAGGTCGAGCTTTCAGACCTCTAAGATAGAGGAAAGGTCCGAGTTCTGCATGGCATCCCCGGATCGCAAGTTACTCTGAAGCCATCTCCCGCCTTCGCCTCGACAAGAACCTAAGGCCCCAAGAGCTGCAGATCCAAAAAGCCAAAGCCAACCCAACCAAGAATGAGAGCTCCCGTAAATCCAGAACTCCTTGCTCATCGTGTTGTCATCGAACTTGGCTGCCGAAGCACCTAGACCAGCAAAATCTGACTATGAACGCTTTTCTTCTTGGAGAGTTCCGGCAGTATTTCTTCCTAAGCGGGGACATACGACATGCACTGGGGCAGAATGAATATCACAATGGGAACCCTCAAGAATGAAATTGCCAAAACTTCTGTGCCCGACATGATGCAGCATTGTACCCGAGGCCGTGTCTCGAGTGCTGAGGATTGCTGCGCAGCTTGTTCTCCTGAGCACTTCGACGGCATGGGGCTCAGGATGAAAATGACACGCGAAATAGCCATGGCTGCTTCCTGTGTTCCTGAACTCTCAGAACTCAGCTCTAAAGAAAATTCGATCGCAACTCTCTTGGGTGTGCTGCACCTAGGCTGTAGAACACCCACCAGGCTTCCAGGTAGAGCACAAATATGTCTTTTTCGTTCGCCTCTCCCGGAAGTCTTACAACTTGGCGTTAAATGCTCACCCCCACCACGACAGCACCTCTGCGTCCCTCTGATCCTGCCACAGCTGTGGAAGAAAGGCAGTCCTTGGCCAAGGCTTTCGTGACGGGGGCGTCGTCAAGAGGCAGGGCCTCGGCAGCCGATCAGCCAAGACACCAAACATCCGAGCACAAGTGACAGAAGCGTGAGACCTCCCACAGCCCACGGAGTCCCGAGGCAGGGACGATGTAGTCTGCGTAGTAGCCCACCGAGGAGCGGTCCAGCAGAGGGGCCCTGGTGTCATGGGGGCTCAACCCTCTAGGATGTCGCATTCAGAGCTGAGTCGGTCACTAACTCGGATGCTGGACAGCCTGACTTGCAGCTGCAGTCTTTGCGAGGGCAAAGCAGGCTTCTGATGTACGTGCTGGACCTCTGGAGTTGCTGCGAGGACCTCATGGCGATGCCTGACATGCCTGTCTCTACACGTACCCTCGCACTCTCTCAAAGGGGGGCCTCTTTTTCTGGTGCTTCAAGTACTTGCCACTTCGCTGCCCGATTCCGTGCCTCAGAATTTCGACCATTTGGGTGTCGAAGGCCGCTCAAGCTACATTGTGGGCAGACCAATGCGTTATCATGCAATGTGCTTGATGCCACCTGGGGTTCTGCACGAGGACCAGCAGCATAGCAACAGCTGTGGTAGACACATGCACAGTCGAATCTTCCAGGGCTATCACACATCAATGAAGTTCTCGACTCTTGCCGCTGCCTCAGTCTGTTGCGCAGCTTGGAACAAAACAAAATCGAGCAAGCGAAGGGTTCAGCAAAACGTGAGATGGCTTCCTTTTCTGGGCTCCGAGCGATATCCCGAGGGTCCTTCTCGCTGAAGGCTCCTGCCGTAGTCGTGCTGTAGTAGAGCGTCCGGACCTGGATTGAAGCCCCTTCCCACGTGAAGCTGCAGTCTGACGGAAGCGAGGCCTGCTCCTGCCCAGCCCCAGCGATGGCCGTCTGCGAAGGCCCGAGCCTCCGCAATGCCACTCAGAGGCTTCCAGCCAACTTACAGCCAGACTTCCTCTTTGATCCCGAAACTCCATGAGCCTACTCCTGAAATCTACACTTGGCCGTAAACTGAGACAATCTTTGGACCTCGTCGGCTCGAGGCATCTCGGCATGCTCGGCAGGAGCCCTACCTGCGCTATTTACAAAGTGGGGACAGGGCCGGGGGTCGAGGATTTCAGGCTTCTGGAGAGGTTGGGGTTGAGAAGGTTTTAGGGCTTGCAGACACACCCGAGGCGAAGGCTGCAGCTCATCTGGAAGATTGCCTCTCTTAGCCACCTACGCCACAGATGCACCTGACCCGGCAGTGTGGTAATAAGGGGTTCTTACGTTCAATGTAGAGGGGCTGATGCAAGCAATGCCGGAGAGAGAGAGAGAGGTGTGTGTGTGTGTGTCTGTATATATATATATATATGTATGTATGTATGTAATTATGTATGTACGTGTGTGTGTATGTATGTATGTATGTATGTATGTATGTATGTGTATATATACATATATATATATATACACGAGAGGAAAACACAAACTTCGAGCTGGCAGCTTGGATCTATGATGCAGGGTCTATGTGGGAGCCTCGAAGGACGAAGCGCTGCAGGAATGGGGGTGGCTTTCAACCCCGTTCAAACCACTAACCGAACTAACCCCTAAAGCCTGAAACCCAGAGCTAAAGACAACACAAAGAAACCTGAGCAACGATGGTGGCCAGCACTTCAGTATAAGCCAACGGCAGATGGCCAAACGGAGCCGTCTGCTGCACGATTTTGCCGCCATTTCTTGAAACCCAATACCTGCAGAAACCGGAAGCCAGATGCCGCTCCCAAGACGAACTTAGCGCCACACTTCAGGTCCATGTCACCGTGGCTAACGACTGTTGCTGCGGAGAATTCTTGCGTTCAGACGATGTGCTGGAGTTTACGATTCAGATTTCGGGGGGAGGGTCTGGCACAGGCTTCAGGTATGTGGACTATGTTCGATGCCTCGTGCTGCAAAAGACGGCGGTGGTTGTCAAAGCTTCTGATTGCTTTGACCGGCCAAACAATTTGACCCTAAATCGACTGCTGCATACTGCCATGAGAATAGCCTGAGAATACCCAACAGAGTTATGTCCCGGGCATGCATGGTCCCATCATGGCTTAGCCATGCTTGAGCCCAGGGCAGAGGAGTGCACACGGGAGGCCTGCACCGCTGAGCGAAGAAAAGCATAGCGAGGCAACCAGGGACCTGACAGTGACAGCTTCAACTGCGGCTGTGCAGGATGCAGGCTATTTAAGCTTCAAACTTTCAAATCTGGACTAAAAGCCCTATATGCAGCCGAAACCGATCTCCGCACTGTGTTTCTACACCCCCGGCCTGCCACACGTATGCCCGATCTGTTTTTCGACAACTCGTCTTCGAGCGCAGATAAACGGCTTGAAGGCGGCTCTCGTGGTAGATGCAATAAGGTATACTAGGTGTACCGAGCGGTATAACCATCTTGTCAACACGCAGCGACGACAAAGTACACAGTAGCAGAGAAAAATAACGAACATGCGCACAGCGCAAGTGCGTGGCAAGTTGCACGGGGACAGCTCGGCTCGTGCCGGCTCCGGAAGTGCCAACCAAGCGCTTCTTCATTGACTGCTTTTGGATTGGTGAAACCGACAAGCATCTTGCTTGCACTCTTACACTTGCACCCTGATCAACCCACACACCCTCGAAAAGGCCCCTTGAATCCCGAAACCCAAGCAAGCTCGGCTCAGATGGCAATGCCCTGATGGGGTTGGTGCCTAGGCATCTCTCTTGCAAATGTCATGGTGAGCACTTCGGAGGTCCGTGGATTTTGGTGACTGATCGGTCTGATCGGAGAAAGGCCGAGTTCAACTATAAGACAAAGGCCTCGATAATGCTAGCCCACAGCTTGCAAAGCCACAGATCTAAAAATAGCCAAAATTTCTACGGAGGCGCCAATTGCTCAGTTTCCGTTTCCATCGAAGCTTAGAAGACTGCCGGGAAGTTGGAGAAAAGACTTCTGGCCTCAACCAGGCCCGAGCTCCGACCCAAAAGCCGTGATTTTCCGCAAGCTCCTGAATATGGCATACCGGCATACCATGGCCTACAGAAACTGCTGAGTAATAAGAATCCTGCGCTGGGTCCCCGGGCGGGACGATGAGACGAGGCTGCGCACCACTGCAATTGGCGATGCACTCCAGGGCCTGCACAGGGAGGGGCAAGAGCCCTGAGCACATACCCCACAACTAAGCCGCCCGAGCCTTTAAGCACCTAAAGGCCTGAAGGTCCCGGAAGCTTCAGCGCACCTTCTCGCTCATCTCGTGGCCCTCGACGCTCAGCTGGGGCACCAAGGCATGGCGAGACCTAAGCATCTCAAGCTTTGGCGCAGGCGAGAAGCCCCGTTGCACAGGCCCCGCTGACAGGGGACCTTGCCTGCCTTGACAGACCGCTCTGGACGCCCAACTACGGGCATGTCAAGCTCTTCAGCTTTCGGCATCGAAGCATTCGAGGACGGATTTTGTCAGACACTCGAACAGGGATTCGAGGTTTTTGGTCACCACATGGTCCAGGGAAGCCATCTATGAAAGCGATAGGCCGTCATGCTGAACCCCACACAGTGGCTCTCGCACTTGTTTGAATCTCGACGCGTGTGGCATCTGTCAAAACATCACGCACATCGGTCTCCGAAAGCCTTGCTACACCAAAGCGCTGCACCAGGATGCCGCTACCCTTGATGAACACATCTCTGCGATGACATGAGCTGAAGCCCTTAAGATCATCTAGCCTCCGTGCATCTCCACCCGCAGGCATCTGAAAATTTTCTAGCATCATACAGCCACTCCGAGTCTCGTAGTGCTATCCTGAAAATTTCTCTCTGTGCTGAGAAATAGTCTTGTCGTGATTGACTACTGGTCTTATGATTATGATTACTTGTTTGGCCCCCAGCTTAACTCCTACGCGTACTGAACTGCGGCTGGAAAGAAAACAGGACACACTCTTGCTGGGGATTAGGGGTTGGGGCCAGGTATGGAGGCACCCGATTTGGAGAGAATCCCTGCGAAGGCCCGGGCTGGAGCGTCGAAGAATGCGCCTGAAGGGCAGGCTGTAAGTAAGGGCTGCTGGGGAGTGCGGAAGCGATTTAGTTCCGACGCTGAGGTTTGGGCTTTTGTCTGAGATGACGTGGCGTTCACGTATACACACGACTCAGACTCAGAAAGGTAGAGAACCACTGCAGGACAAGTTTCGGGGGGACTTCCTCAAGGTGAAGCCCCACGACCAAGACCCAAGCTCACATCCAAGCTTAAACCTAGGCCCTAAACCCTGAAACCCGCACAACTAAACCCTAAACCCTAAACCCTAACCCAGCCGGACAGCACAAAGCGAAGGGCGGCTGGCTTCAGGCCTGGAGGCTCTCTGCCGCCACGTCCGGCTCCTCGGCCTGAGCATGTCTGAATGGCTACGAATGAGGTTCTTTTCTATGGGGTTAGGAAGAAGCTGCCCTCATAGTGCTTACATAACTCTGCTACAATGTACCCCAAAGACCCCATGATGGCTTCGCGGCACTTCTTGCTGCGATGGCTCAAGCGTTCCAGCGCTCTGGGATGGGAGGGCTCTACGCTTTGAGATTTATAGGAGTCAACAAGAAGCGACATTGTGCAGCATCAAATGACTACAATGTGCGAACCAATGCACCGGCCGACTCTGAGGCTGATGCGCCCGGTTGTATTTGCCATGTGTTACACCGGCGACACACTTACTGTAATGAATTAACCAGCAAAGTAAGTAAACATGATACCCAATCACACAGTAATCAACCACATAGTGGTGGGGAACAACCCCGACTCTGGGCACTCAGAGGCGATCTTGCAGCATGGAGACTTCGGGACTTGAGTGAAAAGGACAGTGGTCGGGGTTTCCACATTCGCACATATCTGGCACTGGTTTCGATTTGTTCCTGCCAACCTGTGAGGTTCGTGATGCTCCTAAACGCCAAAATGGCGTAGTCCTGGTGCTTTGCTGGCCGTCACGAACCCCGGCAACCAAACTATTACTATTAGTCGCAAGAGCACGAACGGGTCGTTCAACTTAGGCTTCAAACAATCCTGCGAACTCGTTCAAATCTTGCCAAGAGCAAATAAACTGCTTGGCCAACTTCGGTCTTGGGCTTCTGGGTTCGGGGAAGCCTCGTCGCCCGGGCTGCGGGTGCGGAGCGTCGCCTCTTCACAGACTTCAAGTATCGGATAATGCAAACGCAACTCGTGCTGCACTGACAACGGACAAGCTGGAATGCAAGCAAATAAATGAGAAGGCTGCAGGGGTGGCTTTAAGCATCTCGGCGCATCAAACTAGACTAGCCGACCAAAAATCCCTGGACCCTGAGCCTAAACCCTAAACATCCCCACCTGAAACCCCGACAATATCAGTGTTTCAGCATATCGGCCTCACTCACAGATGTCCCGTGCCTTTTTCAGCGATATCTGTACTAGCGAATTTGCGCGGCCGACGTGTTCCGCAGCAAACCTGTCGCGCCTTGACTGTGCGCATACTATCACTTGCCCACCGGGGGCAAGCGACAAATGATCTGGAGCAGAGCTCCAGGCGCATCTTTACCGGAACTGGTGCGGTTGGGCGGGAGAGATCGCACCGAGCAGCCGGCATAATGCAGAAACCATGCAGAACGCATCCAGCAACAGCCACTGTCCCGTTTTATCCTGCGGCTGATTCTGACGATGCACGCTGCAGTGTTTCAGGAAGATACCCTGTCGGTTTCCCACGCCCAAACTGATGCCCATGATCCTGGGAACGTGGAACACTGGCCGATGCTGATGATTGTGTCACCGCCGGTTTACGAAGTGCCGTTTCGCTGGACCACGACCGCTCCATCTGCCCACACCACCAACCGGTCGGCATCATGTGTATCTGCGTAGGGGCGGGAACGCGAAGGGGCATCTTCCTAAAACAGGCTGAAACCATGCAGCGCGCATCATCAGCATCTGCCGCTGCCCCAGTTTGCCACACCATGCCCATCAACATAGGCACGGGATACCGATACTGCGACACAGCCGCATCATGAGCATCTGCTTTAGCTGCAAGCACTTGATTCTGCGGCAGCCGACAGCGAGTGGATGCGAAAAGCCTTGTCTTTCTTAGACTTTTACCGTTCACGAGGATAGCATGCATTGCCGCACCGTCGAAAGTCGTTTGATGCTTTCAGGCCTCAGCACCGAGGACTCCTGAGGACTGTACCTTGCTATGGGCATGGGCATCTTTGTCGCATGCGAGGCTATCTGATGGAAGAATGGTTTTGTCACCTCCGCCCTCTGCAGAGACTGCTTGTATTTTCTGGTGCCCGTTTCGCCAGCCTGACTTGTCACTTGAATTGGGCTGATCACTCGCATGAAGAGGCACTTCCCACACCATCCTCACCCTCAAAGCTTCGGGGACACATGCTATCGTCCTTGCATGCGCTCAGTACTAATCAGTACTACTCATCCTCGAGAATCAACCAGCAACACGTCAACCGGCCTCATGGGTCGCGACGTCTCTCAGCCGCCCAGCCACCCGTGCTCGGGGCACGCGTGCTGCTACGGAGCCTGGCAAACTTCGGAGGGCCGTGACCGTTCAGGATAGCAGTACCACAAAGTCAAACCACTAGTGCTATACTTGCTTATACTATACTCCCATCATGCACCACTAGACATACAGGAACAAGCTAATACTTTCGGGGCTCAACTGTCGTACGAATAGCTGCAAGTATGTTGAACTTTCAATGTGCCTTGCACACGGTATGGCAACTGTTGCTCAGTTTTTGTCGGAGTCGATACCCGCCGGCGGTCTGAAAACAAAGGGCACAGGATGAATTGCACCTGCGCGATGAACATCCTAGCAGTTCTCACGCTAAGATGACAAATGTCCTTCGCTCCTGGAGGAGTGCCGGGTAATCTACCGTATCCGGTTTTACGTGTGTCAGGGTTTTTCAACACGCAGATAGCCGGGTCTCCGAACGTAGCACTTCAAAAAAGTCGCCTGGCCACATCACGAGCATATTGATGCAAAAAAGGTTACACGGGGGGGTGCAGGGGTGGGGGCGGCAGCCCGGGATCATCTATGGCAGTAGTGGTATGAATCATAGTTTTTTAATCACGAGAATAGTAGCGACGGTAACCTGGACAATTGCAATGCTGACAGTAGCCCTCACCGGGCAGATGCTGGAAGAACAAAAATGTTGTGGTAATTCCCACACAAGAACGGGCTACAAGTCACATGATGACAGGAAGAGGTTTATTTGGGAAGGGGGGGTGATTAGCTAGTCTGTCACATGGAGCATGTTAGCACTCGACTTTCTGAAAACAACAGAGCCTACAATGATGAACAACCCTCCGGTCTGAAAAAGGATTCGGATTAAAGTGTTAGAAGCAGAAGTTACCGGACCAGGCAATATTTTTGTCTCTACAATGTGGGTGCTCTCGTCCTCCCCAACAATCCGACGAAAACGTCTTGCTTCTGTCTCGGCAGAGATGGGCGTGCCGTATTGATCTTCTTCTTATCCAGCAGCTTCAATCCGAGAAGCTTCAAGAGCCTAAAATCCACAAGAAGTCATAAATTAATCCAATCTCTCTCTCCTGCTGCAACCTTCAGGTTTTCAACTATGATACTAGACTTGGATTGCTGTGGTGCTTTACATTTTCCGCGCTGTGTTTCACCTTTCCCCAAATCCACCTTGTCCCACTGATACAGCACAGCTTACTACATCCACAACCCTAAACCACACCGAGATATATCCCGCCTTCTCCCGGGAGCACATGCTCGTCTGTTTGCTCCGCAGCCACCTCCGGTCAAAGTGACCCAACGCAAGGAGAGCAAAATTAATGCAAAATGTAAACACCCGTAAACCCCGAACTTTCCACAGGAAAAAAGGAACATCTTGGCCCCCGAAGCACCCCACAGAGGACCTTCACGTCCACGGCAGTCGGCCTCGGGCTTGGCAGACACTTTCGACAGGGCAGGGCTTGGGACCCTCATTGAATTGAAAATTCCTGCTCCGCTGCGGAGCAGAGGAGGTGGCGGCGGTGCTCTGACGCTGACGCTGATGCTGAGGATGAGGATAAGGATGCGGATGACGGCGACGAGGACGGGGGCGAGGATGATGATGGTGATGCTGATGATAGCGATGCTTTTGATAATGATGGTGATGATGACGAAGATGATCCTAGAGATGATGGTGCTGCTGATTGCTGCTGCTGCTTCTTCTGCTGCTGAAGGTGCTGGTGCTGCTGGTGCTGCGGGTGCTGCCGGCGCACTGGAGCTGGTGCTGCTGCTCCTGGTGGCTCTTTCACGTACGTTGTAGCTGCACTCCCCGCCGTTCTGAAGCCTTCCGCTCTGAAACCAAAACCACCGGGCCGGCGACCCCTCTGAGAGATCGCCCTGAGCGAAGGGGTGGCTGTAGCTGCGGCTCCACGGCGAGGCCACCGGGCTTTCGGTTTTGGAGGTTCGGCAGGGGTCTGAGCCTTGGAGTTTGAAAGCTCAAGTCTCTGGTGCACTTGAAGATATGCAATCTCTAATCTCTCCTTGTCTTGCGTACGATGCTTCAAGCTGTCAGTAGCTTAACTTGTGCCTCGGCCGCCTGCATGTTGGCCTGCGATTGCACCTCAAACCGGCAGACAAAAGAGCAGCACCCTGAAACAGCAAAGTGAAGTGCAAGCAGTGTGCTGTATTGACTTTAGCATATGTCATGCTGATCGGGCCAAGGGGGAGCTGTGCATCTCCAGACCGGACTGAGCAAGAAGCCGGAAAAGACGACAACTTCCAGGTCGTGAACATGTGCAGTTGGCCTTCTAAGCAGACGTTGCCATGCTGCCATACATGTGTGGACAAGTATGACTGCATATGACTGCTCTCCTTGATGTATCTGGATTTTGGGCTGCATGCGATCATCGCCGTACCACTCAAAAGTGACTACTGCAGCACCCGTTTGCCCCAATAAACTTCCAGAGCACCAGTGCAGAACGAGGCACCGGGGCTTGTCCCTCCGAGGCCACCTGACACAAGGGAGCGATGGAAAGGAACGGACAAAATTCCTGGATCCCGGTGCTAGACAATGGAGCTCAAACTCGCCTTTCCTAGCGAGTGAACCCGACGATCAAGAGCGGCACTCAGCACCAGAAGGGTTTGGAACGTGAGGGCGGCTGACAGACATGCGTGCACGACCCTCACCCCTGCTAAAGACAACACACGTCTGCAGCACATGCAGCATGCATCATGTCGAACACACGCATTGTCATGCCATGGACGATACTACTCTCCCGTCTCCACCTGCGTCCGCGGCTTCGACGGTCCGGCCGTCGGGCCGGCAGCAACATCGCCACTGCCGCCCCCTGGCCCAGAAGTCCCAAAGCACGGGCATACCGGAATGAAATATGATGACGCTACTTCAGCACAACGCGAGGGGTCGAAAGATCATACAATTCGGTCCAAATTCCAACGCTAAACCTGAATCTCTAGACCCCAGACACTACACCCAGCCTTAGCAGCACAAGACGTAAATCGCCTCACATCCCTCCACCCTGAAAAATTGGAACCCTAAAACTGCACCCGGGCCTTGGAGGAGGGACTCTTTCTTCGGAGACGGGCTCGGGTCCTGTGACTTCTTATGACCGGAACAGGGAACGTGGCTGCAGTTCTTGGACCGGTTGTACTAGGTCGGATTGAGCTGCTGGGATTTCGAGGCAGCTGCAATTGCAGAAATACGTAGGTTTCAAGGATCCAGGAGCTCAGTGGTGATTTTGAGGCCTTGGGGAGGTGTGGGGCTCGAATGGCTCGAGATTTCGGAAGGGCTCCGGCATGGCTGTGGCTTGCGCAGCTCGACCTTGCTCCCGGCTGCACGCCGTGTGGCAGCAGCGGCAGCAGCGGCAGCAGCAGTAGCAGCGGCAGCAGCGGCA